>CM076583.1:1114015282-1114142541 GCA_034641835.2 Pinus albicaulis | reverse complement strand
ACAGATTATTCAAAATCAATGTTCTGGATTTCTAGTTCTATGACAGGGTTCACAAGGAATCCTCTTTAGGCTGACCACTATGTAGAGATGATTTCTTTCTTGTAAGGGGAGATTTGAGATGGGAAACAATAGAGGACTTTCCAATAGACGATTCTATTGTGGAATGATTAACCTCCTCCAGACTACAGACCTCTTGTTCGGATTTTTATTTATTTTCTACCTTCTTTCTTGTTGGCTTCCTTGTTCTAGCCAGCCTATTATTAAATGAAGTGGTGCTCACACTACCATGAATTTTTTTGAAATAATTGGACCCTATTCATCTATTATACTGTTAGTCATCATTATTTTTCACTATCTTTAGATGACTATAGGATGTTTATAGATTCCTGAAAACAATATTCCTTGAATATATTGAGTTTCAGAAATCTCATTGCCTCCATTATCCTTGTAGAAACATTTTCACTGTTCTATTAGTTGGTCTTCCCAAAGTCACCCTATCACTCCTAAAAATTCCTTATGAGCTTATACCGCTTATTTTTAACCTCCCTTCCTGCCTATAACATCATTGCCCCATTTATGCCCTATCAATAGATTCCATCCTCCATCTAGGGTTTCCTAGTGATGACTCATTCCAATGTCCCTTTGGGCATGATAAGCTATAACAAATACTTTGTTTTCACTTGAAAATCTGTGGGTCAAATTTTTAGTCAAAAACAAGTCAAAAGACACTCCCACTAGGTCATTAGGGTTTTTACATGTTTTAAGGTCATCATTGGATGTTTCAGGCACTGCTTTTCCTTTTCTAGAATCTGGCTTAGATGTAATAGAATGTCAAGACATGTTTATTCAAGAAGGACCTAAACTATTTCCAAAGAAGATTACCTCATCAGTTCAAAGTCTTCAAATGAGAAAAATGGACAAATTTTGGCACTTCTGCAGGAGTGTTGAAAGTTGTGTCAGCAGAAGGTACTAATAAGGTAGATTGTCTACTCCTGAATGAAAAAAACTTGCAACAAAGGAAAGGGGAACAAATTGGTCTTATAGAGAACTAGGGTTTTGAACTTGATGGTCCAGTTGAGTGCGAAAATAGTGATCACTTGCAGAAAATGACACGAAGGAAGCACACCAGGCCAAGCATGAAGGAAGTCTATCTGAAAATATTGAAGAAATATGGAAAATGGTGAGGTGAACTGGACATAAATGAATGAACTTGAAATGGCTATAGAGAACCTAGAAGATGACACTGATGATTGTTGTAAAGCACTCTACACACCTAGGGTTTTGAAGAAAGTGGCCAAACAAGGTGGAAAAGATAAGTTGAGTGTTATGATGGAAACCAATTTATTTTTTGAAGATGCTAGTGTGTGTGCTTGAATCCTAAAGTTGTTGAAATGAAATTGTCATGCCTCTATGACCAAAAGAAAGGTCAAATTCATCATTTTAGCAAACCTGCATGCAAACAGTGTAAAAGGGTTAGTGAGAAAAGAAAAAGCACTATGGACATTAGAATGTGGATTTTCATAATTAAATCAAATTCCTAAGTCTATAAAAGCTCATTTTACATTTCATATGAATCATTGTTCCCTTGCAAAAGCATTATAATTTTAAGAAGAAAATAGTTTGTGAGTTTTCAAGCCAAACTTGGCCAAATTTTCTTGGCACTGCGTGCCTGGGATTGGGCGTTGTGCCCTTGGATTTTTCCCTCCGTTGATTTTGTGAAGGTGTTGCGTGCCTAGAAGTGGGCACTGTGCCCTTGACAAAGCGTTGTTCTCTTTCTCGACAAGACCCAACAAAGAGTGCCTTGGCGCTGTGTGCTTAGCCTTGGTGCTATGCCCTCAGCATTGGCGCTACGTGCTTGGATAGGAAGGGTTTCTAAGCCTTCTAACAACTCAAATCACCTCAAATTTCTTCCAAGTCTCTACCAAAGGTCCTCCAAGAATATTGAGGGGTAAGTAAATGTCATCCACCCATTTTCAAGCTATTTTTATGATTCTTAAATGAATGGAATGAAACACTAAATAAAACCATAAGATTGAAATCACTCTTTCATCCCTACTTCAACTTCCTTGAAGAAAATCAGTGATAGATAGGGATAATTACATTGGTGTAGAGGGATGACATTCATCTTTCTTGTCAAAAACCTCCATTCCCTTCATACACTCAACCCCTTCACTTGAAAAATTTCCTTTTCATTACTCTCCCTCCATCTCATTGCACATCATCCCTAGGGTTTCAAAATAGAGTTTCATAATTTCAGAGGGAGAAAACAATGGCAGTGGTGGAGAGGCCCAAATGCCAAGGAGGCATGATCACAAGGGAGGAAATATAAACAGATTTGAACCCCTCAATACAAGAGAGTGCATGCCATCTCCTCTTACTATTTCCTGCTTCAAACACATGGGTTTCTTTGAATTTTGTGAGAAGGCGTAGCAAGTAAAAAACCACCGTAAGCTAACAAGACTATTTATTATCACTTTGCATGAAAAACAAGGGAAACTTGCTGGAGTTACATTTGAGATGTCCACTGATTCTATTGTTGCATATACTGGGATACCAAGTGTGGGTGAGAAGTGGTTCAAGCAAGAAAACCAAGAAATGAGTTACTTTGAGCCATATCTAAAGCCTAGGTATAAATATCACCACAAGTCCATCTTTCCCTTTTCACATATGCTTGATAGGTATGCACTCATGATGAGGATAATCATGAAGTGTTTCGCATGTGAGGGCATGTTTTCCCATCTTTACTCATATCTCATCAGGCTTCTTATGCATTTTACTAGAGTGAGGATGCTTCATATACCATATTATCTCTTCCAAAGCATTGAAAAAATGGCCTACATAGTGCAAAAGAGAAATTACCCTTAGCAAATGCAGAGCCTATTCCATCACTCACTTATCAAGATGGTGTTTATGCACCAACTACATTAGAAAGACATTCCATGGGAGACCTTCATTTCCAATGAGGTTTTTACTACTCCACAAGGCCATCATCAACAAGATATACCTTCCTCATCTCATCCTCCCATCCCTACTTCTCCATAAATTCTTGTTGTTCCTACATCTCCACTCACTCACATTCCTTCACCCCATGATGACCCTTCGACATCCCCATCCACTCTCATTCATTCACCTCATGATGATCCTCCTTCATCACCTTCCCACGGCCCTTCACCCTCATATCATCATACCACAACATCAAATAGTGAAGAGAGCAGTGAGACAAATGACACTACGATGGTTAACAAAGAGACTTTTCCTTTGACCTATCAAAGAGGTCATAGGCAGGTGTTTGCTACACATTTTGGGAAGAGGCCCTACCTTCATAATCAACAAAACAACTTGATAAGGGCAAGGAAACGATTACAAAGAAGGTCATTGTTGAAAAAGAGGATGATTATGAAACTGAACAAGAGTTTCAACTTATTTACCTTGAGAGTGAGGATGAGGAGAGGATTACAAACATGTTGATCAAGAGAAAGGATGCCCAGATTAGCGAGCTACCAACCAATCTTAGCAGGGAAAAGAATGTGATCAACTTCCTTGAGGTAGAAAACTAGCAGTTATAGACAGAGAAATCCATCAGTGAGGTCAGAGCTATCAGAGCTTGGAAAGAGGCTGGAAAAGCCAAGGCATTGTTAGATGAAACCTTGGGCACTCTTGATGACATTGAGGCTGAGGAAGAGCAAATTACTAGGAAGAGGCCAAGGACAATTAGGTTGAAGAAGGCCTTAGACCTGGAAAGAGAGAAAGAGACAGAGTTGGCAGAGTAGCTCACTCCAAGTGAGATGCTTGCCATGGAAATCAACTATGATAGATAATCTTGTTTATAGAGAGCCAATGTGCACCTAGAGGGTCAAATAGAGAAGGCAAAAAGAAACATTGACTTGCAGAAGAAGATGGCAATACATTATGCCATGAGGAACAAAATTGCAAGGTCCAAGCTCAAAAGAGCCCTTGCAAAGATTCAAGCCCAAAATGAAGCAAAGGAGAAGAAAAAACTGGATATACTTGTTGATGTATCCCTCCAAGCATCCCAAACATGATCAACAAGGTAAGTTCCAAATTTTGGCACTTGGTGCAAATTTTGAGTTTTTGACTGTTTGGCTAGTAGAAAAAAGGGCCAAACGTGAAGCGCCGCTAGTGCTGCGCTCTTTTTTGGGGCACTCAAATGAAAAATGGATTACATATTGATGATCCTCATGGCAATTACATCATCTAGAGAAAATTTTATGTCATTTGGAGCAAAACTAGTCCCTCAAAAGGGCCAAAAACCACCTAAAAATCACCTTTCTGCCCTCTTTTCGGCACTGGCAATGCGCCCTTAGCAGTCGTGGGAGAATGGATTTTTGACTAGGAAAATAGGCACCATTCTGAAAACTAAAGGCGGATTTGGAAACTAGACAGGACAAAATTTCCAATGAGATATCATGGAGCTCATTTGGACGCTGAGAAGGCCTCAACAACTTAGTTGCAAAAAGGGAAATTTTTCCAGTTTTGTCACTGCGCCCTTGACTTGGCGTTGTGACCTATTGAACCCTTAGTTAAACTGAGAAGGGGGGGGGGGTGACTCATTTTAACATATTCATGGACTTTTAAAACTTTTCATTAAAACTTATTTACGCCTGTTCAAACTTAATGTGTGAGTAATCTTAGAATGTGAGCAGCAAGTATTAATATAATGTAACAACAGACTTAATATGAGAGCAGAAAATATTAAGCAGATTCGATAAACCATATCAACACATAAAAATCATGTATAGAGACACCAGATATAAGTGGAGACCCATAAAGGGAGAAAACCGCATCTTATTATTGTTGTGATGCAAAGGCAAGCTCCAACTCCCTCTCACCACTGCTTTTCTGTAGGCACCAACCTACAGGAGGCTCCTACCTCAATTTTGCAAGCTACAAATTGCAAGGAAGCTCCAACTCCCATCAATTTTCTACAGGCTACAACCTATAGGAGGCTCCTACCTTAGTCAGCTACAACTGACATCTATCAAGCTACAACTTGATAGGGAAGCTCCAACTTCCTTACTCTTTCAAAAGAAAACACTTGCTGATTTACCTTGGATATCAACTCTGTTCTGTACCATCTACTCTGTTGTCAATCAGTCCTCATATCTACCCTGTATCATCTCTGCATCTTCTCAGATTCTCTATCAGATCCTCCTTCTCTGCCTCATTGCTTCATTTATTCATTCTCTAACCTCTCTATGCATATCAATGAGATATTATTTATAGATATTTCCTTATGACTATTAGCATTCCTCAGGGAATTTGAAATGGACAGCCATGCCTCTTTTCCTTCTGCCTTCTCATTTCTTTTACCAACTCATTCAAGAAAAATTACAACAATATATATTAATTTCAATATTACAGTGGGATTTTTGTTTTCCTCCGGAGACTTACCAATGCATCACAAAAAATATAAAGTAAATTTAAAACATTTACATTCACAATTTCAGTTACACACATTAATTTCACTCAGCCCTTTTTCTGGCTTTTGGATTTGCTGGCATTTCTTTTCTGCTGCTGTTAATTAACTAATATGCATACTTCTGTTCATCATGCATGTAAAATTCCCTGTGGCTTTTTCATTTCCTACATTCTTTTTTTACCTCTATTAGGCCCACATTTTCATCCCTGTGTTTAGTCACCTGTTCACTGTACTTGTGTGCACCTGCTGCATATATAACTGCTTTTCCAAGTTTATCCTCAAATAAATATAAATCTGGGCAATGTCTGTTCATTATCAATCTCTATGCTCGAGCTACCTTCTTACACCCTCTTTGTCCATATATGAACTTAAAATCAATGGTTAAAAATCATATTACAACTTCAATCCAACTTCTTCCCTCAGGGCGTTGGAATGAACTTTAGCATCATTGCAGTTGTGTAAATGCTACATATATAATTGTCTTTAAATATAGCTACTAATTTTAAATCTGGGCAAATCACAATAATCTCAATTGGAAATTTCAATACTATACGGAACCTTCCTTTAATAAGATTATAAACCCTCAAGCATATACGATGTTCTTTTAATAAAAAACCAACCAATGTTCGTTTCAATTTCAGAAGCTTTTCCCAATCCTCATGATTAATATCAATTTTACAATTTCACCATATGAGGACCTATTCTTCAGAGTATTCAGATTAATTACTCGAGTTTTCTTTAACCCAAAGTACCAGCCATCAAACATATAATAAGCCTTGGACTTTATTACTGGTCTGGTGTTATAAAACTATGCGGAGTCTTACTTTCTAATTGCACTATGGCTATAACCCATAACATCATCCATACTTGCATTTGACTAAGTATTCACTTTTTTTCTAAAGCCAGCGCTACGGACCATATTAACCTCCAACCTTCACTTTATAAGGTTCGAATCTTTATTCAATTACAATTAAATCAATATGTAGTGGTTCATAATATGAATGAATATAGTCTACCGTAGACTCTTGTTAAAAGCCAAACAGAAATCATAAAGTAGAACCGGGCCCCACACACTAAAATACCCTTGCATACATTGACTTGGCATTCATTAACATACCTTGTACATTCAACTTTACAACTTGGTTTTGGTTCAAACCAACCTCGCAATATATTACATAAACCAAACCCCGTAATATATCACATCTCCTAAGTTCGGATTAGTGGATTTAATACCATGGAATCCAACTATATCATATGAAACTTCGCATATTATTCACACACTATATATATACATTCATTCTTACACAGCCTTGACTTGATTACAAATCAACTGCCAGCAATAAAACAATATTGAACCCATGCATACATACCATTTCATCCGATGGTCGCAATCTCGTCGCGCCCCATCCAACTGATCCGATGGCAATCAACGAGTGTCGCGTAGATTAAATGCACGGGTTTTAAACCTCGGACTCTGCACGATGAACTGGGTCCTATTTGTTAACCTCCCATTCACATCTGACGGTCGAGACAACGTCGGGTCAACTTCGGTGATCCGATGATCACAAAGAGATATCGCGCTATGAAAGTACGCAGAGGCTATTTTTCCAATTTCATGCGATGTAAGTGGTTTTTAGAAACCACCTATGAACACGCATCGTTGAGTTTGTGATATCGTGTTAAATTACTCAAATCCACTTACCACCCTTTAACTTGCGCAAAAACCGTCGGTCCTCACCTTCCGGTTTTACTGTTTATCTCTCATGGTTCCAGTTCATGCTCACGGTTCCGTTCTTTCTTTTGTTTAACTCCGTCGCACCATTAACACTCCATTCCATATCGATCATCCAACTATTGGTTGTATTTCATAAGTCTGCAGTCATTGCAGAAGAACGCGACTTATAGTAACCCCCATGGATTATTCGATCGCATTGAGTTCTGCGATGACCATGATACTCACTGCAACCGTGATCGATCCACAAATTCCTGTTTCATAATGTGGCTCACAATGGACTCATTTCTTCCTTAAACAAGTCGATTCTAACAAGAATGAAGGCTTATTCTCAAACAAATTCGGTTACCCTGAACAGAATATAAGACAATGACAACTTATGTGGGATTCAGTTTCAAAGGGGTTTCTATGGTTCCTCATTAGCAAAAGAACTTTCTGCATAGAGATTGATGCTTTCGATTACAATCTAGAACCTCAAATATGAGCCATTGTCACATAATTTATCCAAAACTGAATTCCATCTAAAGCCCAACACAGAGTCTTCTTTCATACATAATACACAGAATTCAATTACAGTTCTCAGCGCATTCAAGCACAATATCGACATGAATTCGATTTCTCCACCGACACACAGAGGAAAATTCAGCCCCGCATTGCTCATACATTTATCTACTGGAATTAAAAGCCTATTCCTACAGATAGACTCTTAAACCAATTTCCAGAGTCCTCTACGTATAGGGTTTTCTCGAAATTCCATAAGCCAAATAGAGTCCAAAGAATAAATTTATTCTTCACACAGAGATTAACACTGTAATTGCCATCAATTCAACTAGGACCATATCCGAACCCTCTTCCACACAAACTGGGTTCATTTAAGAATGCAATCAAACTATCATATATATAATCCGAGGCAATCCATTAAATGCCTTATTGGAATCGATCCTTCTAGTGATCGATTCCCCCAAAATTCAAATCAAATTAAGACACAAGAAACCTCAACCAAGAAATCAAATTGACTCTGAATTCTCTGTATAATTAAACTCAATTAATTTCTCCATAGCATATACAAGCCTTAATCACATCTAATTCAAAACATAAAATCCACCTTAATTGACATCAGGCATTCAGGCATATTCATTACTCTGTCTCTCTAGATCTGCTATTAAATTCAGGCATATTCATTATTTTGTCTCTCCAGATCTGCTATTAAATGGCCCTCTTCTACTTTCATCTGTCTCCTGTTGCCTTTGTTCCTTCTATGCTGCCTCTGCCTCCTCTCTGCTTCCTCTGTTCTCTACTACTTTTCTTCTCTCTTTGCCTAGTTACTATTTCAGATGCTCCTCCTTTGCCAACTCCTTTGCCATCAATGACAACATTTCCAACAGTCTCCTCCTTTGGCATTGATGGAAACATATCCTTTTCTCCTTGTTTTGCTTGCTTTTCCTCCCCCTTTGACATCAATGGCAAAGGTTTGGATTCTATCTTTGCATTTCCTCTCTCTGAAATATGTTTAGGCCTTCTTTTTTTGACTTTGTTCTCTCAAACTGGTGTTGAGAGAACACTTTTGAGACTTATTGAACTTGTCTATACATAGGTGATGACAACCACATATAATCAGACTTGTATAATCAGGGATGCATCATTGGATCAATACTTAATGATTGTGAATGCCCCATGTGACATATCAAGCTTGCTTCAACGATACTTCTATCTATATTATAATCTTCATCTACGATGCATATCTATTGAGGAAGGTTGTAGATGGAGCAAGTCTTTTTCTGCAATGCACATCTACAGTACACATCTGTTCAATTGTGATGAAGCCAATATATCTTTTATTGCTGTGGTACACATTTCCTACCCGTTATTAGTGATATGTGCTAGACTGCTGACAGGGAAATTACTCTTAAAGACTGGAAGGTCCTTGTTGTCGTTATAAACAAATGAATCACCCAGAATTTGATCTAAGAGATCAAATGCTTTTATTGCTTGCATAATTTATTTTCAAAACAAAAACCTTGAGGTTAGATGCATTCAATGTATTGGTCAATCTCACTTATTAACCATGCAATTTTCTTTATGACATAGGGGGGTATGTATGTCAATGCTCAATCCCTCTTTAATGGTGAAATATCAGCAAATCCTTTCTGCTGAAGTATGTTCTTGATGACTCAATGACATAGTTTTGAGCTTCAACTGACCCAAATAATATTTCATACTTTCAATACTTTAACTGTTCTATCATGATGATCTTCAACAAAATCATATTCAAGATATTTTAATTTGAATCTCAACAAACAGATTTCACAAGGCGTTATGAATGATCTTAAGAAAAGAGGCCTGATATGTATATGTATTGACTTCAAGAAGGCATGAAAATATATAGAAAAATATACTGCTTCAATGCTCAATATCATGTTTCAAGAGTAAACAAAACACTGATCCTTTAGCCTTTTCATTGACCCTTTTATGATGGATGTACTCTTGCCATAATCCTTTGATCCCGAGGACCTGTACCTTACTGTTTCTCCATGATAACACTTGATATTCTGTTCATAAGCATGTTGTTTATACCAAGTACTAATTAATACTACTTTCACTTCAGCTTGCTCATGAACCCAATGTTAAGAAAACTTTCATAGTTTCTATTTTTTTTTTCCGCTTTCCACTGTTCTCAACAACCACCATCAATGTACTGAATCTGATCTTGGCATCATTGAATTTTTCTTAGACTGTCATTTTGGTTTAAAGGATTGTCCCTACATTTTCCTTTCTTGGACTGCTCCAGAATCATTGCTGCTTTAAAAATCAATTCAATAGTTCTAATATAAAGATCTTTGGGAAGGCATCTTCAATTTCTTTTCTATGAATCTTCATGGGCTGATTTCTCAAAGTTTTATTACTCACTTTATTGCATTCCTCCAAGGATACTTTTCATAGATGAAATATGTAATGAAATAATGATGATAGGATCTTCTCTTGTTCCTCCTTCTTAATGTGGTTCACTTTTTCATTCTGGCTGTATGATGCACACTGTGTTCATCATATATGTGTTGGTGTCTTCTTTGCTTCCATGTTCATGGCTGAAGTTCTCTCTACTACCATGGTTTCTTGCTTCATTCTCTTTTTCCATCACTTTGTCAGCTATTGAGTGCTTCAGATCATCTTCTTCCTCACTAGATATCTGTTAGAGAGATCTTCCTTTCCCTTCCGGTTCTCATAGTTGTTCTCATTTCGTGGAGTTCTTAGACTATTTTGTGGGGATTAGTTATGAACTTCTCTCCCCCTGAGATGTTGCTTCACATTTTTCATTGATTATATATTTTCTTCCTAGAGAAGCTCCCCCTGAAACTATAATGGATTCATTATGTGATTGAGATAGTAGGCTCCCCTTTCTCTTTTCTTTCCATACTTTATTGGGGTTCTTCATAATGTTTTCACTTCTTTTTGATACATAGTTTTGATTGATTTGTTTTGATTCCATAATCTGTTTAAATCTCTTTAATTCATATGGAAGTTTACAGTATTTTGCTTTGTGACCAAGCTTGAGGAATACATAACATCTTATTTTATCAAAGTACATTTGAGCTGGAGTATAATATTTTTTTTCCCTTTTTGAACAGAATTTACAATCAACAAGTTTTTGTCCAAAATTATTGCATGCATAACAGTAGCCATGGAAATGATTTGTGTACCTGGTGAAAGATTGTCCTTTCCATTTTCTTGCTTGAGGGGTTCTTCTCATTTGCTGCATCATTTTCTAGTTGAAGTTGATAGGCCTTGTCTTACATTGTGCTTCAATGTATCCTGGTTTATGACAAGAAAAACATGTGATATTTTTCATAGGAGGAAAGAACCTCCTTTTACATCTTCCAAATTTATTTACTTCATAATCAAGAGTGTATGAGCCTTTTTCAGCTGACTGTTTCATCCTTTCATTAACTGTCCTTTCATGTTGCTGTTTGTTTTTGTTTTTCTCTTCACAAATCTTGTTCTTGCCGGCTTCTGCTCCTGCAGGAATCTTCTGAGCTGCTTCATTTTCCTTTACAGCTTTTACAAAGATGACATTCCTGTTATCTTCAACCTTGGACATGTTGGTTTCTCCTTCATATCCTATCCCAGCCTTTATGAGAGGTGACCTTTGAGCATTTGGAATTTGGTCCAGCTATTCAGAGCCTTTCATTTGAGGTGTATTCATTAATATTTCTCTTTGGGCTTTTTCTAATTTCTTTCTTAGGCTCACTACTTCTTCTTCCAATCTTTTACATTCCAGATTTTTCCCTCTCATTTGTTGTAGCAAAGTGTCTTCAACTTTCCTTGCTTCTTCAAGTTGTATCTTCAGGCCAATAATTTCTTTCTTATCTTCATATTCTTTCTCATCACAAATTTGCACCAATGTCTTCAGGTCTTTGTTTTCATTCTTCAGTCTTTCTATTTTAGTCAACGCTGTGTAAAGTTCGGCCTTTTCTTCAGCTACAATTTCTTCATGGTTATTAATGCCATTCACACTAGAAGGTACCTCATTTGATTGAACATTTTCCTTTTGACATGAATTTTTCTTCATCTTAATTCTCTTCTCCTTCTTGACAATGCAATCCTCAGTGTCTACTCCATGCATGGAATGAAATCTAACCCAGATTTCTTTTGCAGAGGTTATGTTGGGGTTCCCATGTTTCGGCCAATTTGACAGGACCAAAAGATGAGACAAAATAGAACCACTTTCACACCCTAGGATCTAACCCTCCTAGGTCCAGAGAGGGATCTCTCTATGATTGTCAAAGTGTATGTCTTTGAAGCTCTAAGTTATGATTTTAGGCTAGTTATAGGCACATGGTTTGTTTGTTTGATTGTTTATGTTCGGTTGTTGGGAATCAGGAAAGAAAGGTCCAATATAAGACAAGGATGAGCAAAGAGGAAAGTACGAAAAGATAGATAACTCAGGGAACATCAAGGCCATTGGGCAATGGAGTCAAGAAAGGGTTTACTTGTGTTCAATGTGCAAGCTTTCAGTTGGGCTAGTCATCTAGAGCATTTGGATCTTAAAGAGGGTTGACGGAATGGAACATTAAGGACTGAAAATGAGTGAAGGGGAACCAACCAATTCTGTCTATAGATCAGGTCAGAGACCATTTAACTCCATACCTGCTTGGACAAAACCGGAGGCAAGACAAGGGATCTTAGAAAGGCTTAATGAGATGGAAAGATCCTAGTGAGGCAGAGACAGGGTTCTAGACCTCCCAGTGTTCTCAACTCGTCTAAATAAATCCCAACAAGAGCATCTAAACGTATATTTCGTTAATCCATACATCAGATAGCAGGCAATGACATCCACTACACTGGTTAGATAAATCGAAATCTATATTTAGATACACATATAAGCAAAAAACATAAAGGCTGGGAGAGCAGCAGCATAAGGTACCTATCAAGGGTAAGTCTTATGCCGAACTTCTAATGCGAGCCTGAAGAAACATAATGAAATGAAAGCAAGTCAATCACAAATACAGAGAAAGGAAAACATCACCAGCTGCTTTAGATCAGTATCCAAAGAAATGTGCTTGTCATATTAAAAACAACACCAATCAGGTACATCATTGCCCACAGCTTGAAAATTCAGTCTGAATACATCAAATCTCAGCCTATCTTACAATATTACACAGAGCACCTATCTCCAGAGGAAAATACTTACGTTTCTCTGATATCCAATCAACAACCTTTATAATAATTTCCTTCTGTGCTTTATAGCAGATGATGAATAGAAGTTCGACTGAGGTGGTAGGTGAATACTAAATGTAACATTAAACACAAAATGAATGTAGGGCCAAAACCCATTCTATTTGATTGCTATGTATTTAATCTCTGTCACTTCCCTTGTGAGGGGTGATCTTCTCCGGATATGATCTTAACATATTTTGGCTGTAGTACTCCTGGTGCTTTGAATAAAATAAAATAAACTACTGAGAAGTCTGCCATATAAATGCTCTGGTGGTTTTGAACTACTGTTAGGGTGGAAAACTTCTTCGGGGACAATGTGCATAATAAATACTGTATGGGCGCCCTATACTTGATGAAGAAAAACATTTTGCAGATGAATAAACCCTGATGTTACCTTTTACTGTGCACAGGATCCTTCTGATTGATCCTCAGGGTCTTCAACCTGGTGCTTTGCCTCTTAAAGCACTGATTCCAGGCTTAATATCTTCATTAACGTGCCTTAATATCCTTTGCGTTGTACTTGGAACACCTTGTCGCTCCATTTTTGCTTCTGACAGGTTAGCTCAGGTTTTAATGGCGCCGGGAGATTTTCAGAGTTGGATTATGTCCCTCTTTAATGCAAGTCCTGTCTTCACCTTCCCGGGTCGTTATTTTTATAAATCTTGCCTCTGTAAATGATCTTCTCTGATTCCTATGTCCTTGTGGCAGAGATGTGCATTATGGCGGTCATTCCCTGTTGAGAATCCTGCAAAAACATGAAACCTGTGAAGAGAAACCATGGATGGGGAAATGGATGCAGTGTGGATGCAAAAGACAGCCATGCAGACACTGAACTGGGGGTGAAATCATGAAATAAGGTGACAAATTTTTCTGGTGGAGGTTGGGCGGTCCACGGAGTGAATTTGACTGAAAAATCATTAAAAAACACGAAAGTGAACGATTATATGCAATGGAATGGTCGGAAGGTACGGGAAATGCACGTGGGGTGACATGGCGTACGGAAATCCAAGTTGACGGATGACGTGGAGACCCGGGCGATGGTGGAATGGTCAACGACAGAGGGCCAAATCAGGGTCATTGATCGTGGCGGGGATCGACGGCGGAGGGCGGGCCAGGGGGTACGATGAACAGGGTTAAACAGTGCACAACTTGGACGACCGACGACTATTGGATGATGGGCTCGAGACTGACGATCAACAATGATTTCGCTCTGCGTTCGTGGTCGAGAGATAATGCGCGGTGGATGGGCAGTTTTGCCGTCGTAAAAAGGACACGCGGCGGTAGCTATATGGAATCGCTGGCCGATGGATAAAAACCACCCTCCGCGCAAAGGCGGTGCGGAATAAACCGGCGGATTTGGAATAGTGCGCGGCGGGGTCCACAGGGCGAATGGGCTCCGCGCCGTCGATCTGTCGGGGAAACGGACAACGATGGACCGGCATGGAAAAAGGCGGGAAGATGCGGGCGCTGGAGATTTTAAAGACCGTCGTTCGATCAATCGAGATCAACGGTCGACGCTGCGCCCGACAAGGCTTGAGATAAGCGCTTTTGCTTAGGTGAGTGGTCACAGCACTGGGCTACATGGAGGAACAGGGCGCGGGGCGCGGGGCAAGGGGCTCAGGCCCTTATAATATGAAAAAATATGGTTTTTAGGCCATTTTTAATGCAATTGGGGGATGGAATTTGGCAACGATAGAGGGGAAAAGGGGGATTTTAATCAGGCAAAGGGGGAGGGAGATATTCGATGGAGATTTTGGGAGGAATTTGGGAGTGTAAGGGGAACTTTTAGAAAGGGAAAAAAAGGATGAAATGAGGCATTCTGCAGGGATACCAGGGGAAATTGCAGGCCTTTAGGGGAAGGAACCAGCAGAGGGGACTTGTATAAGGAAAAGCACAGAGAGACCTCAAGGATGATGTGTCTTCAAGGGAGATGCATTCCTTGAAGGTCTCCAAAAAGACATAGCCCCCAACTTGCTTGTCAAGAATTTCATAGGGGGGCTAACAGTGGCTCCACATGGGGATGGCTTCTTCTTGAAGGAGTCAAGAAACCAGAAAAAATCTTTGGAGTAGGCCAGATGCCTGCTGCTTGGCACATCCCCTTCTTTGATCAACTGCCACAATATGAATATGTTACATCAGCAGAAACATTTCTCCCAATCAAAATACCTACCCAAACTACAATCCTAGCATTTTTTCTCTTATTAGTGTGCACTTGAGCTAGCAGACCCTTTACATGATTTATTTTCAAAACAAAAAAAAACCTATTCTAAATCTACCCTTATTGCTCCATGAGACCAGATTAAACAGTTGGCCTCATATGTTTCTCTACCTAATCTACTACCTGTTAGGATTAAACTGTCCAACAGGCTTCTTCTCCTACATTCTAAAACAGGAAATTGAAAATCAACCAAGCCAGGATTAGACTGTCTGACTTGCTGGAGTGAAACAAAACTTTGAAGGTATGAAATTTTCACTCTTGAAGTATCCTTCTCTGTTTGTGACTCAGATTTTGAGCATATTAGAGTCACCTTTTTCTCTTCATTTTCAGCTCTGGTTTTAGGCATGTTAGAGCTGATTCTTCCTTTTCCTTTGCTGGCCCAGATTTTGAGCGTGTTAGGACCAACTGTCTTTCTTTCTTTGGCTCAGGTTTTGATCATGTTAGAGCCAATCTTTGCACTTTTCAGAGGTCCATGTTTTGAGCATGTTTGAACCTCTACCTTCTCTATTTTTTGAGAACATTTTCTCTATTTTCTTGAAAGTAAAACTGCAATGGTATGTACAATGGAAATGGAACTGGAAATGAAAATTAGCAGAAATAGTGTTTGAGCATCCTGCCATTGACAGGACCCCCAAACAGCTCTATACCATCAAGTTCTTGTAAGAAAAATTCATTAGGACCCACAGTGGCCTCGATGACAAATGGACCTTGCCACAAGCTGTCAAACTTGCCATGTTTACCTTTGTCCTCTCTCCTTGAATCCCATTTCAGAACCTTGTCACCAACTTTGAAATCTGAAGCTTTGGCCTTTTTGTCAAATAGCTTTTTAATGTTTTGTTGAACTCTGACAGCTCTGTTATATACCTCCTCCCTGATTTGCTGAAGATGGATAATCTGATTTATCCTTCTTATCATGCTGTCCTCTTCTGATTGGATCTCCTGGACAAGCTTGATCACTGGAACTCCAAGGCTAGTAGGAAAAACTGCCTCTGTTCCATAAACCAGCTGGAATGGTGACATGCCAATAGATTTCTTTGTGGTGAGCCTGTCAGCCCAAAAAGCATGTATTAACTTTTTATCCATGAATTTTTGTTCTCTCCCAGCAGCTTCTTAATGATTGTGACCAAGCTTTTGTTAGATGATTCAACCAATCCATTACCCTGGGGGTAATAGGCAGTTGAATGGCCAAGCGTGATATGGTACCTGTGACAGAAATCAACCATATTCTTGGATCCGAAGGTAGCATCATTGTCAGTGATTATTTTCCTTGGACATCCAAACCGAGATAGGATGAAGTCTTCTAGGAACCTAATGATGACAGAATCAGTGTCATTCCTAGTGGGTATGGCTTCTATCCATTTAGTGAAGTAATCTGTGGCAGTCAGGATCCATTTGTGTTGTCCGAAAGAGGCTGGATGAATTTGCCCTATAAAGTCTAAGCCCCATTGCATGAAGGGCCTTCTACAGTGATGGGTTGTAGAGGAAGGGGGAGGAGTTTTCTTTTACTTTCAAAGATCTGACATTTGTGGCAAGTGGTTATTATTTTATGGACATCATTAAACAGTGTAGGCCAATAACAACCAGCCCTGAGTATCTTATTTGCAGTGGCTTTCCAACTCAGGTGGCCTCCACATTCTCCAGCATGAAATTCTTGTTTAACATTTTCATCTTCAGTCTCAGACAAACATTTCAGCAATAGGCCATTTGGATTTTTCCAATATAGATTCTCATTCAAAATGCAGTAATTTCTAGCTTGGAGTTTTACGAATCTGGCCTTGGTTTTGGACAGTTCTGGAGGGGCATTGAGGTTGGTGAGGACATAAAGGATATCAGAATACCAAAGAGAGTTTTGAAAATTCTCTTCAACAGTTGGATGGGGCAATCCTTCCTGCTCGTCTAAGGTGTTTATCATGTTAATTTCAAGGGCCTACAAGTTTGATTCAGCCATTAACTGGGCCAGGCCTTTACCTTTGATCAGCTTGGTGGGTTTTATTTCAAGGTTGTATTCCAAGATTGTAGCAATCCATTTGCCCCTTTTCCCATCAGGGTCCTGGGACAAGATATCTTTGACCACTATATTCGGCACATAGGCAATGGTGTGAGAATGCAGAATGTACACCCTAAAGTCTTTTAAGGCCTTAATCAGGGCATAGGCCTGCTTTTCCATAATGTTTTACTTTAGGGGTGCATCCCTTAAGGCTTTACTAAAGAAAGCTATATGTTGTTCATTACCTTCTGAATTTTTCTGTAGTAAGACTGTGGCCACGGTATGCTGGGAGGCAAATGAAAAGATCGAAAAATATTTCGAGAAATCAGGGCTAGTCAACACAGGAGCCTGAGTGAGTGCAAGTTTTACAGATTCGAAAGATTGTTTGGCTCCTACATTCCATTTCACTCCCACAACCTTCCTTAGCATGTTAGTCATGTTCCTAAGGTGTTCAGCTAGATTGGGAATAAATTTCCTAAGGAAGTTGATTTTCCCAATGAAGGACTGCAATTCCTTGATGTTCCTCGGATGTGTGATCTTCAGTATTCCCTCAACTCTCTAAGGATCTATCCTAATCCCTTTCTCAGATATAATGTGACCAAGAAGTTTACCTTCCTGGAGCCCAAAAACCATTTTCTTAGGGTTTAGAGACAGACCATACCTTCTACATTTCTCAAAAACTTTCCTCAGATGTTTTAGGTGTTCTTCTTCAGTTTTTGAAAAGACAGTCAAGTCATCTAAATAGATAACTATGAAGTTCCCTATCTCCTCTGAGAAATCTATACCCATCTCTCTCTGGAAGGTGGCGCCAGCATTCATCAATCCAAAGGGCATTTTCATGTACATGAAGGTGCCCCATGGAGTGGTAAAAGTTGTTTTGAGTTGATCTTCTGGGAGTACCAGAACTTGGTTGTATCCTAAAAAACCATCAAGAAGGGAGATTTTCTTAGAGCCCACTACCTTCTGTAGGATATGTTCCATTCTAGGCAAAGGGTAGTTTTCTTTCAGGGAGGCTCTGTTTAGGTTTCTGAAGTCTATGCACAATCTGATCTCTCCTGTTTTCTTTCTCACAGCCACCAAGTTTGACACCCAATCAGAAAACCTTACAGGGACTATTATGCATGCATCATACATCTTCTTAATCTCTTTCTCCAATGCAGGAAATTGTTTCAGATTGATTCTACGGAGTTTTTGTCTGAAAGGTTTATGATTTTCCTTTAGTGGTATCTTGTGTTGTATGATGTTGGTGTCATAGGCCTTTAAGTCTTCATAGCTCCATGCAAACACATCAATGAATTCCTTAAACAGGTCAATGTATTTCTTATTCATGTTTGCAGGTATAGACTTAGCCATCTTAATCATTTTGGGTCTTTATTCAGTGCCTATGTTGCATTTTTCTACATCTGATTCTGCATGTTCTATAGTGGGCCTTTTTTCTACGTCGTCGAAGTCAAAAAGGTCCTCTAAGGGTGCCAGGCCTCTGGGTATATTCTTATCTTTGGCCTGTAGCACCTTTATTTCTGCACTGTCTATGTTTTCACATTTTTCGGTTGGATTTCTAGTTTCTTTAGAAAAGGTTTTTATTTCTATGTTACAGGGTGTTTCTTGCTCATCTGGGGAATCCTCACTTGGCAAGCCATCATCAGATTTTGAGTCAGAATTAGAAAGTTCAAACTCATTTCTGCCCACCAGGAAATCTTCAATCTGTTTGTCTCCTTCAAAGACCTGCCAATATTTTTCATTGTCTGGCACTGCAGGTCTGAACTTGTTATGAATGATGATTTGTTGGTCAGGAGGAGTCTTAGGATATGAACTAGCTAGGCAAGCTAATCCATTTGCAATGACATTTTGACTCCTGGGAACAAAAACTAATTCGTATTCCATGAAAGTTTTCAATATATCCATGGCATCGTTCCTATATGCTCTTAATCGAGGATGTTTTGCTGCGTATTCACCATTCACTTGTTTGACAACTAACTCAGAGTCTCCTAGCATAGTTACCCTACGGGATCCTAGTTTTTTCAACAAATTTAAGCACAGGATAAGAGCCTCATGCTCTGCAATGTTTTTTGTACATTTGAAATGCAGATTCACAGCATGGCTCTCTGCGTGGTCATTTCCTGTGTTACGTAGCCACACCCCTGCTCCAGCATTTTTCCTAGTACAGGACCCATTGAAGTTCATTTCCCACAAGGGCTCACCATTATGTTGCGTTGTGGGGTATGTACCAGGTTGTGGGTTGTCTTGTTCTTCACGTGGTGTGTTAGTTTGAAAGGTGTGACTAATAGGCTGACTGCATTGTGTTCCTGATTCATTCTGAGTTTCATTTTCATTATCCTGCCCATGGTTTTCTTCATCGTATTCTTCTAAGGTAGCCATTATGCTAAAGTCCATGGGCTCTGCATTCTTACTTGTATTTCTGCATTCAGATTCTGGCTCTCCTAAGGATTGGTCGTTATAAAGAATGAAATAATCCAGGTCTGGGTGTACAGAGTATAATGGTGAATTTTCCGGTCTCTCAGGGCTACTGACTAGGAATTTCATCTGGGACTCTCTATACAGTCTTCTAGGTTGGCCAAAAATAGGGATAGTGGCATATGAGCCATCCATCTGCATTGTCCCTTGCAGCTTGGCTCCCCATCATCTTGATAATAGCATGCCATACTTGGGTGGTACATCTGCCACCACCACATCCATGACCATACATTTGGTAGGAATTTGGGTCAAGATCACACATAAATCTTTGATTAGTCCTAGGCATTTCACTCTGCTAGAGGCGAATGAATACAAATATTTGTAAGGGCGGGTCATCTCTAGGCCTAGCTTCTCCATCACTACCTTAGGCATTAAATTGTGTGATGCTCTAGATTCATGCATGGCATTGTGGACTATTTTGTCATGAATGTTGAGACTGATATAGAACGGTGGAACTACCCCTTCCTGAAACTTTCCCTCAATCTTTGGGCCAAACAGGAGGGCAGGTTGATCATCATTCAAATTTACAGTGTCATTGTTCTCCCCTAGATTCAATGATCTCAAAATTTGGCCTTTATATACATTCTGAGTGGCCAGCTCAGATAATGGTACAGGGATTTTGATTTTGGCAATCTCACTTTCCAGATTGAATGTGGACTGGACCTTTGTAATGCTCAATTCTGTTTTATTTGCCACTGCCTTGGTGGCTGAATCAGTTTGTGATTTCTTACTATGTACAGGGTTAGGAATCGTTTTATCAAGAGCACTAACTGCAGTGCTAGTGCTGCTGGTTGGTTGGCCTTGTTTCTCAGTGTCTTGGTTGTCCTTTTCTTTGTTTTTCCCAGAACTCTCAGCTGTTGTTTTTCTATTTGCAGCAGATGCTTTAGAATTTTTATCAGGTATTTTCTTGATGATTACCTCAAGAGTCTTTGTTTTGGCATTTTATTGGTTCTTTTTTCTCCTGAGTTCATATTGTTCTCTGACCTGCATCATGGCATTTTCAAATCCTAATCTGTAATCCTCAGTTTCCAACCATTCCTCATCCCAGTATGAAGGTGAGGGTTGGTCTTCCCCTAAATCACAGTTAAGGACTGAGTCTTCTGTTTCAAACATGTTCATTGTATTCCCTTCAGGCTCTTCTATGACTCCCTCATCTTCATCTAAAAAGTTTTGGAATGGGGGAATAATTTGTTGATCTGATTCTTTCTGTCTGTTGGGAGCATTATTGTTCCTTCAAAAGTTCTGGTTCTGATTTTGGTTTTGGTTTCTGTTCTGATTGCTAACTGTGACAACCATCTTTTCCATCATTTGTTGCAGCTTATCCACATTCTTAGATAATCTATCATAATTTGGGTCTGAAGTGGAAGCTACAGTGTCATCCCTGTATGTTACCCTTTTCTTAGCTTTTAATCTTGCCCTTTTTTCCATCAGGTTTGCCTCTATGTTCACTGCTCCTTTCTGCATGTCCTCCAATTTGGTGTACTCTTTATCCATAAGCTCGTAGGACATGTTAGCATCAAATCCATCAGGGTACTTAGCTAGGGCCATGCCTTGTGGAGGTTTCATATGTTGGGGGAGGGCATTGTAAATGCTGTTAAATCTTGTTGTGTAATCATGGACGCTCTCTCCCATGTTTCTTTTAAGGCTCATATATTCAGCTAGGAGCTGGCGAGGATTTGCCCTAGTTTCCCATTTGTCGACGAAAGTTTGGTATAGGGCAGGGAGATCTTGGATGCTACCAGGAGGTAAGCTTTTAAACCATTTCTTTACATCTCCCCCCAGGCTTTGGGCAAAGATTCTCATTTTGATTGTTTCATCATCAATTTCCATATAGTCAAAGGAATCCTCCATCTTATCTACATGTTGTTGAGCTGTGATGGACTCTTTAGCAGTGAAGTGTGGGATTTTTGATTGATAATCATTTGGTAAGGGTAACAAGGGCTGAGGTAATACTAAGGGGGCATACCAGGCTGCCATGATGATATTATGATGAGGTAATGGATTGATTTGAGCAGCTGGTATTTGGATGAAATGGATACTAGGACCAGCAGTGGTTTGCTGAGCAGATCTAGGGTGGGAGAGCCCCAAGTTTTGAATGAAATGGATATCAAGTGGTGTAGAAGGAGGGGTTCCTCTGTCCCTAGTATGAGGGTCTGGCTGGTCTAAAGTACTGAATGACCTAGTTCTAGGTAATCTGTTTGGAGGGTCTAGGTCAAGGAGAAAATGTGATAGAGTTGTTAAGTCTTCTGGTGCAGAATTAGCTCTATGAATGTACAAAGCTCTATGAAATAGTTGGTCCTTCGGATGTAGGAGCTCCCTTGAGGATACTCTATGGATTTTCAACTATTCTAGGGGGGTCAGGGTTAGGATAAGCTCATGTGTGAATGGTTCTGAAAGCCAAAATGTTGTACTCTTAACTAAGAAGCTTAATCCTACTTGGTACTTCTGTTGTGGTTAATGTTGTTTCAAGGGCTGGTCTCCCAGTGGAGTCTATTATGAAACCAAGTTAATCAGCAGGCCTACTGATCACCAGTGGAGTCTTTTCATTTAGGAATAATGGGGTCGCCGGATGGAGGGTTTCAAGGTATGTCTAAGGGGTTACCCTGTCCACCACAGTGCTCAGGCACTATCACCTTTCAGGAATCTCCTCAAAAAACAAACTCCAACCAGAGATTGACTGGGAGGGCATTTACCAGATATGCCACTTCCGAAGAAGGTGGGATCCGGAGGCTACCTGGCCCTTTCCAGGCTTTGTCTAAGATTATAATAGACACTCAATAATGGAGGTAGATTCAAGAAAGGAGTGACTTACTATCAACCTAACCAGAGTTCTAAGTTTCTGAGGCTTTAAAAATGTTTGAGGTGAAATGCACTCAGACTTCCCCAGTGGAGTCACAATTATGTTGGGGTTCCCATTTTTGGCCAGGTTGACAGGACCAAAAGATGAGACAACATAGAACCACTTTCAGACCCTAGGATCTAGCCCTCCTAGGTCTAGAGAGGGATCTCTCTATGATTGTGAAAGTGTATGTCTTTGAAGATCTAAGTTATGATTTTAGGCTAGTTATAGGCACATGCTTTGTTTGTTTGATTTTTTATGTTCGGTTGTTGGGAATCAGGAAAGAAGGGTCCAATATAAGACAAGGATGAGCAAAGAGGAAACTAGGAAAAGATAGATAACTCAGGGAACATCAAGGCCATTGGGCAATGGAGTCAAGAAAGGGTTTACTTGTGTTCAATGTGAAAGCTTTCAGTTGGGCTAGTCATCTAGAGAATTTGGATCTTAAAAGATGGTTGATGGAATGGGAAATTAAGGACTGAAAATGAGTGAAGGGGAACCACCCAATTCTATTTATAGATCAGGTCAGAGGTCATTTAACTCCAGACCTGCTTGGACAAAACCGGAGGCAAGACAAGGGATCTTATAAAGGCTTAATGAGATGGAAAGATCCTAGTGAGGCAAAGACAGGGTTCTATACCTCCCAGTGTTCTCAACTCATCTAACTAAATCCTAACAAGAACATCTAAAAATAAATTTCATTAATTCATACATCAGAGAGCAGGAAAAAACATCCACTACACTGGTTAAATCGATTGAAATCAATATTCAGATACATATATAAGAAGAAAACATAAAAGGCTGGGAGAGCAGCAACATAAGGTACCTATCAAGGGTAAATATTATGCCAAACTTCTGATGCAAGCCTAAAGAAAAGTAATGAAGTGAAAGCAAGTCAATCACAAATACAGAGAAAGGAAAACATCACCAGCCGCTTTAGATCAGTATCCAAGGAAATGTGCTTGTCATATTAAAAACAACACCAATCAGGTACATCATTGCCCACAGCTTGAACATTCAGTCTGAATACATCAAATCTCAGCCTATCTTACAATATTACACAGAGCACCTATCTCCAGAGGAAAATACTTGCGTTTCTCTGATATCCAATCAACAACCTTTACAATAATTTCCTTCTCTGCTTTATAGCAGATGATGAACAGAAGGTCGACTAAGGTGGTAGGTGAATACTAAATGTAACATTAAACACAAAATGAATGCAGGGCCAAAACCCATTCTGTTTGATTGCTGTGTATTTAATCTCTGTCACTTCCCTTGTGAGGGGTGATCTTCTCCGGATATGATCTTGACATCTTTAGGCTATAGTACTCCTGGTGCTTTGAAAAAAATAAAATAAACTACTGAGAAGTCTGCCATATAAATGCTCTGGTGGTTTTGAACTACTATTAGGGTGGAAAACTTCTTTGGGGACAATGTGCATAATAAAGACTATATGGGCGCCCTGTACTTGACGAAGAAAAACATTCTGCTGATGAATAAACCCTGATGTTACCTTTTACTGTGCACAGGATCCTTCTGATTGATCCTCGGGGTCTTCAACCTGGTGCTTTGCCTCTTAAAGCACTGATTCCAGGGTTAAGATCTTCATTAACGTGCCTTAATCTCCTTTGCGTTGTACTTGGAACACCTTGCCGCTCCATTTTTGCTTCTGACAGGTTAGCTCAGGTTTTAATGGCGCCGGGAGATTTTCAGAGTTGGATTTTGTCCCTCTTTAATGCAAGTCCTGTCTTCACCTTCCCGGGTCATTATTTTTATAAATCTTGCCTCTGTAAATGATCTTCTCTAATTCCTCTGTCCTTGTGGCAGAGATGTGCATTATGGCGGTCATTCCCTATTGAGAATCCTGCAAAAACACGAAACCTGTGAAGAGAAACCATGGATGGGGAAATGGATGTGGTGTGGATGCAGAAGAAAGCCATGCAGACACTGAACTGGGGGCGAAATCGGGAAATAAGGTGAAAAATTGTTCTAGTGGAGGTTGGGCGGTCTGCGGAGTGAATTTGATTGAAAAATCATTAAAAAACACGAAAATGAACGATTATATGCAATGGAATGGTCGGAAGGTACAGGAAATGCACGTGGGGTGACATGGCATACGGAAAGCCAAGTGGACGGATGACGTGGAGACCTGGGCGATAGTGGAATGGTTAATGGCAGAGGGCCAAATCAGGACCGTTGATCGCGGCGGGGATCGACGGCGGAGGGTGGGCCAGAGGGTATGATGAACAGGGTTAACCATTGCGCAACTTGGATGACCGACGACCGTTGGATGATGGGCTCAAGATCTGACGGTCAAAAACGATTTCGCTCGGCGTCCGTGGTCGAGAGATAATGCGCGGGGGATGGGCGGTTTTGCCGTCGTACAAAGGACACGCGGCGGTAGCTGTATGGAATCGCTGGCCGATGGATAAAAACCACCCTCCGCCCAAAGGCGGTGCGGAATAAACTGGCGGATTTGGAATAGTGCGCGGCGGGGTCCACAGGGCGAATGGGCTCTGCGCCGTCGATCTGTCGAGGAAACGGACGGCGATGGCCCGGCATGGAAAAAGGCTGGAAGACGCAGGCGCTGGAGATTTTAAAGACCGTCGTCTGATCAATCGAGATCAACGGCTGACGCTGCACCCGACAACGCTTGAGATAAGCGCTTTTGCTTAGGTGAGTGGTCACAGCGATGGGCTACATGGAGGAACAGGGCGTGGGGCTACGAGGCAAGGGGCTCAGGCCCTTATAATATGAAAAATATGGTTTTTAGGCCATTTTTAATGCAATTGGGGGATGAAATTTGGCAATGATAGAGGGGAAAATGGGGATTTTAATCAGGAAAAGGGGGAGGGAGGGATTCGATGGAGATTTTGGGAGGAATTCGGGAATGTAAGGGGAACTTTTAGAAAGGGAAAAAAAGGATGAAATGAGGCATTCTGCAGGGATACCAGGGCCAATTGCAGGCCTTTAGGGCAAGGAACTAACAGAGGGGACTTGTATAAGGAAAAGCACAGAGAGACCTCAAGGATGATGTGTCTTCAATGGAGATGCATTCCTTGAAGGTCTCCAAAAAGACATAGCCCCCAGCTTGCTTGTCAAGAATTTCATAGGGGGGCTAACAAGTTAAATCCATTATTAACTCAAGATCCTTGTTATGAAGATTGTTATATATCACACATTTTTCCTTGGCATTCCTCTGTTGTTCTTTCACCGTGGGAGAGTCTGTGCAGTAACCCTCACATACAAGCTTCCATACCTCAGGTTCATAAGCTAATAATCCTGTTTTAATTTTATCTCTCCATTCAGGAAATTTTGTTGTATTTAACACAAATATATTTTGATGGTCCATGACTCAACGAGATCTCCTTCAAGCTATTAAGCTTATACCAAAGGAACCCGCTCTGATACCAATTGTTGAACCCGTAGTTAAACTGAAAGGGGGGGGGGTGAATCAGTTTAACACATTCATGGAATTTTAAAAATTTTCATTAAAACTTATTTACGTCTGTTCAAACTTAATATGTGAGTAATATTAGAATGTGACTAGCAAGTATTAATATAATGTAATAGCAGACTTAATATGAGAGCAGCAAATATTAAGCAGATTCGATAAACCATATCAACACATAAACATCATGTATAGAGACACCAGATATAAGTGGAAACCCATAAAGGGAGAAAACCACATCTTATTATTGTTGTGATGCAAAGGCAGGCTCCAACTCTCTCTCACCACTGATTTTCTGTAGGCACCAACCTACAGGAGGCTCCTGCCTCAATTCTGCAAGCTACAACTTGCAAGGAAGCTCCTACTCCCATCAATTTTCTGTAGGCTACAACCTACAGGAGGCTCCTACCTCAGTCAGCTACAACGCCTGACATCTATCAAGCTACAAATTGATAGGGAAGCTCCAAATTCCTTACTCTTTCAAAAGAAAACACTTGCTACTTTACCTTGGATATCAGCTTTGTTCTGTATCATCTACTCTGCTGTCCATCAGTCCTCATATCTGCCCTATATCATCTCTGCATCTTCTTAGATTCTCTATCAGATCCTCCTTCTTCTCTGCCTCATTGCCTCATTTCTTCATTCTCTAACCTCTCTATGCATATCAATGAGATATTATTTATAGCGATTTCCTTATGACTGTTAGAATTCCTCAGGGAATTTGAAATGGACAGCTATGCCTCTTTGCCTTCTGCCTTCTCATTTCTTTTACCAACTCATTCGAGAAAAAGTACAAAAATATGTATTAATTTCAATATTACAGTGGGATTTTTGTTTTCCTCCGGAGACTTACCAATGCGTCACAAACAATATAAAGTAAATTTAAAACATTTACATTCACAATTTCAGTTACACACATTAATTTCACTCAGCCCCTTTTCTGGCTTTTGGTTTTGCTGGAATTTCTTTTCTGCTGCTGTTAACTAATATGCATACTTATGTTCATCATGCCTATAAAATTCCCTGTGACTTTTTCAGTTCCTACATTCTTTGTTTACTTTTATTAGGCCCACATTTTCATCCCTGTGTTTATTCACCTGTTCACTATACTTGTGTGCACCTGCTGCTTATATAACTGCTTTTCCAAGTTTATCCTCAAATAAATATAAATCTGGGCAATGTCTGTTCATTATCAATCTCTATGCTCGAGCTACCTGCTTACACCCTCTCTGTCCATATAAGAACTTAAACTCAATGGTTAAAAATCGTATTACAACTTCAATCCAACTTCTTCCCTCAGGGCATTGGAATGAACTTTAGCATCATTGCAGTTGTATAACCGCTGAATATATAATTGTCTTTAAATATAACTGCTGATTTCAAATCTGGGAAAATCACAATAATCTCAATTGACAATTTCAATACTATGCAGAACCTTTCTTTAATAAGATTATAGACCCTCAAGCATATACGATGTTCTTTTAATAAAAAACCAGCCAATGTTCGTTTCAATTTCGGAAGCTTTTCCCAATCCTCATGATTAATATCGATTTTACAATTTCACCATATGAGGACCTATTCTTAAGAGTATTCGGATTAATTACTCGAGTTTCCTTTAACCCAAAGTACCGGCCATCAAACATATAATAAACCTTGGACTTTATTACTAGTCTGGTGTTATAAAAATATGCGGAGGCTTACTTTCTAATTGCACTATGGCTATAACCCATAACATCATCCATACTTGCATTCGACTAAGTATTCACTTTTTGTCTAAAGTCAGCGCTACGGACCATATTAACCTCCGACCTTCACTTTATAAGGTTCGAATCTTGATTCACTTATGATTAAATCAATATGTAGTGGTTCATAATATGAATGAATATAGTCTACTGTAGACTCTTGTTAAAAGTCAAACAGAAATCATAAATTAGAACCGGGCCCCACACACTACAATACCCTTGCATATATTGACTTAGCGTTCATTAACATACCTTGTACATTCAACTTTACAACTTAGTTTTGGTTCAAACCAACCTCACAATATATCACATAAACCAAACCCCGTAATATATCACATCTCCTAAGTTCGGATTAGTGGATTTAATACCATGGCATGCAACTATATCATATGAACCTTCACGTATTATTCACACACTATATATATACATTAATTCTTACATAGCCCCGACTTGATTACAAATCAACTGCCAACAATAAAACAATATTCGACCCACACATACATACCATTTCATTTGACAGTCGCAATCTTGTCGCACCCCATCCAACTGATCCTACGGAAATCAACGAGTGTTGCATAGATTAAATGCATGGATTTTAAACCTCAGACTCTACATGATGAACTGGGGCCCAGTTGTTAACCTCCTGTTCACATCTGACGGTTGAGACAACGTCGGGTCAACTTCGGCGATCCGACGATCACAAAGAGATATCGCACAGTGAAAGTATGCGGAGGCTATCTCTCTCATTTCATGCGATGTAAGTGGTTTTTAGAAACCACCTATGGACACGTACCATTGAGTTTGTGATATCGCATTAAATTCCTCAATTCCACTTACCACCCTTTAACTTGCTCGAAAACTGCCGGTCCTCACCTTCCGGTTTTACTGTTTATCTCTCACAGTTCCGGTTCATGCTCACGGTTCCGTTCTTTCTTTTGTTTAACTCCGTTGCACCATTAACGCTCCATTCCATATCAATCATCCAACTATTGGTTGTAGTTCATAAGTCTGCATTCATTGTAGAAGAACGCGACTTATAGTAACCCCCATGGATTATTCGATCGCATTGAGTTCTGCGATGACCATGATACTCACTGCAACCGTGATTGATCCACAACTTCTTGTTTCAGAGCGTGGCTCACAACGATCTTATTTCTTCCTTAAAAAAGTCTATTCTAATGAGAATGAAGGATTATTCTCAAACAAATTCGGTTACCCTAAACAGAATATAAGACAATGAAAACTTATGTGGGATTCAATTTCAAAGGGGTTTCTATGGTTCCACATTAGCAAAAGAACTTTCTGCACAGAGATTGATGCTTTCGATTACAATCTAGAACCTGAAATATGAGCCATTACCATAGAATTTATCCAAAACTGAACTCCATCTAAAGCCTGACACAAATTCTTCTTTCATACATAATACACAAAATTCAATTACAGCTCTCAGCGCATTCAAGCACAATATTGACATGAAGTCGATTTCTCCACCGACACACAGAGGGAAATTAAGCCCCGCATTTCTCATACATTTATCTACTAGAATTCAAAGCCTATTCTTGTAGATAGAATCTTAAACCAATTTCTTAGAGTCCTTTACGTACAGCCTTTGCTCGAAATTGCATAAGCCAAATATATTCCAAAGAATAAATTTATTCTTCACACAGAGATTAACACTCTAATTGCCATCAATTCAACCAGGACCATATCCGAACCCTCTTCCACACAAACTGGGTTCATTTAAGAATGAAATCAAAGTATCATATATATAATCTGAGGCAATCAGTTAAACACCTTATTGGAATCGATCTTTCCAGTGATTGATTCCCCCAAAATTCAAATCAAATTAAGACACAAGCAGCGTCAACCAAGAAATAAAATTGACTTTGAATTCTCTGTATAATTAAACTCAATTAATTTCTCCACAGAATATACAAGCCTTAATCGCATCTAATTCGGAACATAAAATCCACCTTAATTGACATTAGGCATTTAGGCATATTCATTACTCTGTCTCTCTAGATCTGCTATTAAATTCAGGCATATTCGTTATTTTGTCTCTCCAGATCTCCTATTAAATGGCCCTCTTCTACTATCATTTGTCTCCTGCTGCCTTTGTTCCTTCTATGTTGCCTTTGCCTCCTCTCTGCTGCCTCTGTTCTCTGCTACTTTGGTTCTCTCTTTGCCTAGTTACTATTTCAGATGCTCCTCCTTTGCCAACTCCTTTGCCATCAATGACAACATTTCCAACACGCCCTTGTACCTTGGCACTGCGCCCTTGCCTAAAAGTAAATAAAACACATCAAAAGTTATTGAAAAATATATTTTGAAGGCCTTGAAGACAAATAACTTCAAAGTTAGCTTAGAAGTTATGTTAGAAGTTATTTTTTGCATTTAATGAGTTTGGGATATTTTTGCCTTGGGCCTTGCATGGTATCAATGGTCAAATGCATTTATTATGTAATTAATGACTTCTAAAACCATAGCTAGGGTTTAGTTCATCATTTGGTAGTTAAATACTGCATGTAAGCCTCATGTTGGTTTTTGGTTGATTTTTGAACTCAATATACATAGACTTGGAGTTGTGAATAAATTGGTTATGGAGCTTTGTGTTTGTCTTGGATTGAGCATCAATGGAGCAAGCATATTCATAGGATTCATGAACATGGTTAATGGTGATGTTGTCTTAATTTAGTAATTGTTTCCTTCTTTTTTCATATTTTTTCATATTTTCTCATGTAATAGAGTAGAAAATTTAGGTTAAGATACGTTACTAGAGGCACCTTAAGATTTTTTTGCCTTCTATTGCTTTGATGTTTTCCTTTGCTAGGTCTAATTAGAGAATTCTTGATTTCTCTTTGGTTCCACTTATCTTGTTGTCTTAAGAATGATTGAATGGAGTCAAGCCAAAGAAGTTTATGGTATGCCCTGTCCTTTGGTGTAGGTTAAAACATTGTTTTTTAGGCCTTTTCTTTGAAGTTTACTAATTAGGGTTTGGCTGAAGAATTTTATGGTTTGCCCTGTCCTTTAGTCCATATTGAATAGTCTCTTTGAAGGTTTTTTATAGTTTGATTAAGGAAATTAGAAGTTCCATGTTCTTTAATCATTACTAATGTGTTATCTTACATGTTTTCTTTCTCTGAAGGTGAATAACTAGAGAATTTCAGAGTTCCCTATTCTCTAGGGTTTACTTTATTGTTGTTTTTAAATTTACTTGGTGAAGTTTGACCAGAGAATTTTATGGTGTTCCCTGTCCTTTGGTTATTTATTAAGCATGGTGATATTGAAGGCCCTTCTTGTTATAGTATTTGTTAAAGTATTCTTAATTTCCCTTTAAACCTACTATGTTCACAAATGTAATGTTCATTTCACTCACATAAGCTACTAAGATCCATTTCGCTTTGTTAACTTGCCCTATGAAACACCCTTGATTCATTGTTGTCTTTTTAAAGCCTTTCATAGACCCCATAACCCAATGGTTTGAATTTCCGTTACTCTATATGTTCTACTTGACAAGAAACCCAACCAAACAAGCCCTATCCTTATAACTAGCCTAAAATCAACATCCTAAAACAAACAAGTCATATCTTTTATACGAATATAGAGAGAGCCCTCTCTGAGTCCAGGAAGGCTAGGTCATAGGACTCCAAGGTTGGTTTGATGTTACCCTTATCTATTTGGTCACTGCCAATCTACCAAATTACAAGGAACTAACATATACAAGCAAGTTTAAAAAAACTCTACTTACTAACAGTCAGGACATGGCTTTGGCAAATTTCAAACCTTTTTGGGTGCGTAGGCTTTTCCCTTCATCTTATCTCTTCGACTCCCCCAGTCCTATGAAACAAAATTAAAAGAAATAAAACTAAAACAATTTCAGTAAAATCCCTTAGCACTTCCCAGACAACGACGCCAAAATGTTGAGTCAAATTATACACTTATAATTTTCCAATCATAAATTGTCAACCCAAGGTAGGTAATCTTGTGAGATACTATGCAAAATATATGCAGGTTGATTACTACAAGTGTTCATAAATTAATTATTCATACACAGACAAACTAATGCCTCTTTCCTGCATCAATACTTTAGCAGCAAAGGCTATGGAGTAGAATATAACATACCTCTACAACTCTCGGTATTGCTGATATTGACCATGAAAAGATAAAATATCAAATTACAACAATCAAGAAACCAACTTAGACAATCATGAATCCAAGATTTGATCAAATGAAATTAACAAATTAATATCATAAACTTAATCATTTAATCAATTAAAAATACGCTGCTGAAAATTAAGAAAGAATGTATTAGTTGTGTAAAAGAATTATTGCTGCATAAAAAGAATTAAAGACACACACACTATGTTGCAGGAGGTGTGAGCGAAGGGGGCCCTCCCTCACTCAAAAATCCTTTAAACTTGAAGAAGTTGCTCAGAAAAATGGACAGAACATAAGATTTTTATTAATATGAAAATATATAGCCAAGTACAATCTGATATATTGCTTATTAGTCGAAATCCCAACCCAAAAACCCTTTACAATGTGAAATACATCCCCTTTTATACAATCTCTAAAGCCCATATTTGGCTTGAATGACTAATATAAGCTATCCGCCAACAATACAGTTATAGGATATCAAATTTAGCTTTTGTTAAGTTTAATCCATGACTGAAAGCATGGATTAGATGATTTATGTTACAAAGCGGAAGCTACAGGAAATGTGGTTCCAAGGAGAAATCTATAAGTTTAGGTTGTTCCAAAAAGATATTTGAAGCAACCAATGGAATAGTATTCATGTGTAACAAATTCTCTACAAAACCCATGCCTTCGATGGATATGGAAATAAGTATAATATAGTCAACCGTTGATGTCGCTGTAGGCAATCAGTAGGTGTAGGAAATCTAGAACTGCTGCGGAAAATCTGGATCTACTGCAGGAAATCCGAAACGACTATAGGAAATCCGAAACGGCTGCAGGAAATGTGGCTACACGAGTTGTCTTTAATATTTTTCGGAGCTACTTCGATTCAAAGCAAATATGCACATAATTCCTAGATCAGTGGGAGTAGTAATTTAGTAAAGTTACATCTATATCAAAGAATACGTTAATTCTAAGGCAAAACAACACTTATTATGTTAATTTGACATACCTTATGCTTATAGTACCCTTTTAGCCAAAAATAGACAATATAGCCGAACTAAGCATAATTAAGGGGGGAAGGAGTTTAAAAATAGGAGAAGCAAGGCTTGGGAAAGGTGTGAAAAATGGGCAAAATGGAGACTTAACAAAGATGTAGGCTTGAAGATAGCCGAACTCCATTATCAACGTGTTGGTGTCATTATATCTTGTGTGGGTTGTTGTTAATGTTTATTTGTTGCAATTTTCTTTCAATTTTCCTATGTATTTTAAATTGATCTCTTCTTTAATGGTGATTTTAATTACATGCAAACACTTTTAAAAACTTAATAAACCAGTATCAATTTCGATCGAGATTTTAGATCAATTGGTATAAGAGCAGTTATTGATAGTTTCATTTAAGTGTACATGATCACCAGGAGTAAGTCAAGACGTGGTGAATGAGAACTTGTTGAAGGAGATCCAGAAGTTGGCTCAAGTAGAAGGGAAACTTGAGGGGAAAAGATGGTTGAATAAGGAAGAATTGATCATCCTTCGTATTTGATGCAGGCTTTTTGGATGCTTTCATGACATTGTGATCCATGGTTGAGGAGATGTACCATGAGTTTAAAAACTAGAAGGAAGAGGATATGCCTAAATATGAGGAAGTTGACGCATCACATTCTGAAAATCCTAAAGATGAAGGACCATCATAAAAAATATCCTTTCTCTTCTCTTTTTTGTGGTCAACCTGAACCATCTTCTCCAAAACCTTTGCTTAAATTGGATGTGAAATTATATTTACCCATGTATAATGGTGAAATCAATGTTGAGAAACTTGATAATTGGATTAGACATATGGAGGTGTATTATAGTGTGCAACATATTTCTAACCACGTGGTCAAGATTATATTTTCTTCGCTTCATCTAGAAGGCATGCCACTCATCTGGTGGAAGAGTAAGTTTCTTAAGAAGGAATTAATGTTTGATATTTCACTACGTACACAAGAAAATATAATAAAATATATATGAGGATAACCTAAATCTATTCATATTATTATATTCATGTTTATTCATGCTCACAGGGATGAAGTGGTTTTTCAAGAAACATACACTGAAGCAGGAAAATATAGAGTTGGTGTATCATTAGAATAAACGTATAGAAAAGAGGGAAAATGCAAGAATGAAAATTCAATTAATATGGAAGAGGAGAAGCTCTCTTGTAAGCATTGCAAGTAGGAAGGGCATGATGAAGAAAATTTCTGGCAACTACACCCTGACAAGCGAACAAACTATTAAAATTATGAAACTATGGAAAAATTTCACTTTGGACATCTCAAATGGTTGAGATCATAATTTCATTAGATTCCTCTTTTTGAGAGGACAAAAGTCAACCTATATATCACCCCAATCGGTTGGGCGGAAGTTAAATTTTTAATTATTTTATTTAGTAATGTATAATGGAATGGGTCGGCCTAAGCACATGGGGAATCAGTAAAGTCATCCTTAACCCCAAGTGGACCCAGACCAATGCCTATAGATAGAAGCGACCTCAAGCTCATTCACACATTTTCTCAAGCAATCTTCTATTTTCATTATCTGTCTTGGTTCGTCTATTTTGTTTCGGCTCACATAGTTTCGATGGAAAGAGTTTGCACAGGGTCTAAAATCACAGATCTGAAACTTGCGCAAAAAAATATAGTTTTATGTTCTGGCTGCAGGGATAGAACTAGCGAAACTGAGCTCTAGATGCATGCACAAAATGGGAAGGTAGTTGCAAGGGTACTATAGCCGCAAGTACAAAATGGCAATATAGTGGCTAGGGCTTTAGGGCCAGATCAGGCTGACCTGGGCCATAACCATAGACATAGTGTGTTACACCTACGTCCAGGGACCCATAGTCATAGGAACATAGTGATATGTGTGCAACTAAGGGATTTATGATAAGATCTAGGCTTCAAAAATCCTAGTTTCTCGTCGAGTTCTCTATCCACACAATCACATATGCTCCTGGTCGGTTTTTGGTAGCATCCTCGATTCAGATCTAGGACTTGATAGTTGATTTCAGTTGGCATCAGTGATTTATTGGATTTTTGTTTTAGATCTACAGATATGTAGATATGTTCAGTATATTTTCATTGCAGATCTGACCCTCAAAGATGCATCTACAACTCTCCAAAATTTTCACTCAGTGACATGAGTGTTCAACAATATGCTATAGGAAGCAACAGTGCTTTACAACTCTTAGAACCAGAATCCTTCAATCGAAGTATGTTTATGGTTATATTATGCATGTGCTAGTTGTTTTACTGCATTATAAAGATATGGATCAATGGATCATTGTACTCTTGTTTGTTGAATCATTTATTAAGAAGAATAATTTTCAAGGGTTTTCCCCATAGTGGGTTTTTCCCTAGTCTCAAAACAATTCTAGTGTCTATATGTGTGCATTATTTTCTTCCTTTGTTCCTTTATGTTCCACTACATAGATGATGATGATGATGATGATGATGACGTTATTTTTATTTCTAAATAGTTTCATATGTTGATGGTTAATAGTGTAAATATGAATAATGATATAATGATATGGGGTGAACTTAATGTGTTTATGAAGAAATGCAACTATCGAAGCAAAGATCAATGTAGCCCTATGAAAAATTAACATGGTATCGAAGTTGGGCTAAAGAAAAGCCATGGGAATGACACCATGGAGACACTTTTGATGGAAGCAATAAAAGGATAGTAGAGACCTAAAATAATTCTAGGGTATGAAGAAAACCCTAGGTAGTTAGTGGAGAAGGATTTGATAGTGAGGGTTTGAGAGAAACCCTGGTTCATGGTAAATACTTAAGATATTTTGTACGCAACCCTAGCATGATCTATATTCTCAAGCACTTGGGATTGATTTTATGAAGCCCTAGATGACATGGTTGTTGATAAAGTTGATTGAAGGAAACACGGTCATGTGGTCTATAGATGGCTCTTGAAGGCTGGTTCAAGAGGGAGAGAATCACCTCTAATTTATGATATGTAATCCTATACTCTTGATGTTTCTTTGTTTCTTTACTCTTGTTTATACTTATGGATATAACTATTATGATTATTGTTTTGATCATTTCTTATACCTCCTGCATGTATATTTTGAGTACTCGGATGTTTCTAACCTTCTTGATGAGATGTGATAAGTGGATCCCTCTTGAGGATAATTTGGGATGCAAGAAAGAAAAGCTAGATCTAGAAAAGGGTAAAGTGTAGAAATTATACAAACAATATGTATAATAATGGATTCAATTTTACCATGCAATATACTAAAAAAAGATATTGAATGATTCTACAATATTTTCCGAAAATAAACACGATCACACAATCACACCAAGTAAGAGAAAGAAGAAAATCAATCGCACAACACATATATTTTTCCTCGAGAAAGCTTGTTGCTCAAAACCCCTTTATCTCTATTCTATAATGAAGTAATGAATCATGAAAAAATACAATGAATTCTTGCTCACAAGAATGTATTGCACTCTACCAACTGTCTCACACTGATCCAGACAAAATTGGTCCAACACTTTGCCAATTATCAGCTTGTCTTCAACCTACCTTTCTCACACAATCCCTAGGCAATTAATCCCTATTAATTAGGATAACTAGCCTTCCTTTACTGTGCAATACATCATGGGCATATTATGGTGTATATGATTGCAGCCGGGAAATTTTCTATAAATAAAACTGATAGATAACTTCCCTTGAACCTCTATCTCAACTGGGTCTTCATTAGAACTGACATGCATGCAACTATTAATAGTAAATCATCATTCACTTGAAAGATCATTGCATGTGAATTAAATCTGTTTTAATTCACTTGACCTTTTACTAGACCAAAAATCAGTTACAACAAGTTAAACTGATTTTAACTCAATTAATTGACTTAACTGATTTCTCATGCATTAAACTAATACACTAACTGCAACTTGGACTCTAAAACAAATAGAATCACTCTACATACCTCAGAAACCACCCTCAACTCGAATTTAATAAGCTAACTGAGTCTATCACACTCAGTTAACTGTTACAAGTGATTATGAGATAAGATTACAATTTATTGTCCAATTTATTTAAGCGATAAATAAATTTGACACACATTTCTTATAATTTAATTAAGAAATAATTAAATCAAAAGCCTCCATGGTAGTCATTTCTGGATGCCATTTTCTAGATGTTGTTTCTGGATGCCAATTTCACTATTTCTTGTTGCAAATTTCAACACCTCCTCTCAACAAGAAAGGAATTAATTTGTCTCGATCCGATACCTTTGGAATGTTCTGCATGCAACACTTCCTATTTTTGTTCACACATGCAACTATCTTGAAACTGAACATCCTCCAAACAACTAAATTAGTATAGTGCATTTGTTATTAGAGTCTTCTGATTGTTGGATCCTACTACACATGTCTACTGGACTCTCTGCACTACTGACATCTACATCTATGCACTCTACACTACTGCCAACTCTGATCTGCGCTCCAATATTGGAAACCTGTCACTCTGATTTCTGTCTTCCTGATATCTAACTGCATCAATTTAACCGACCCTTCCTGCTACTATTGCATGGTAGGTTCTCCGTAGCTAGGTTCGATCCATGAGACACACCATCTCAATGAATCCTGCCCAGATTTCTTCTTTGGATTAATTTTTCACATCGCCCCACCTCACACCTGGAGGTATAACTACATGTACTACCTCTACCCATCTGGCTCGAAATTTACCCCTCCTGGAGGTCTATGCTTGAGTGGAATCTTCCACTCGATATCCTCTCTAATTCTCCAATTGTGGCTGCTCCACAACCTTCTGAGACTGCTTTTGAGGCTAAACGTTGAGAGATAATTTCTCCCTCTCAAGAACCAAGTCATTAAACATTTCTTTGCTCCACAAAGCCTTGCATGCATCCTCAACCTCGAGAGCATACAGGTTCTTGACTCTTGAACCTATCTGCTTCACATGTCTCGTGGCTATGTGTTTAAGGAACACCTTTCCTTTTCTAAACATCACTTCATAACCACGATCTTCCAACACTGGTACGAAGACAAGATTATTCCTTAGGACTAGAACATACAAACCATATGCTACTCTAAGAGGGGAGTTAGACTCCCTCTATAAGGTATTTGTGCCTATCCCGGTCACGCTATACCTCATGTCATATCCAAACCCTATGTTCTTCTAGAGGTCCTTCTCCTCCAAGTCACTGAAGAGATCTCTATTCCCCGTCATATGGAACGAGGCACCACTGTCTAGATACCATATGAATCCCATTGGAGTGTTGTCCATGCATGAAATGAGAGTAAAATCAAGCTCGAACTATGAAGCCAATGCTTAACCCGTTGCAACTACAGCCTCCTTCTTGCTTTCCTTCTTCTATGGAGAGTTCGAAGCATAGTGCCCATGCTCATGACAGTGAAAACATCTGATCTTGGACAAGTCCCTCTTGCCTTCTTTTCCTTGGGATTTCTTTCCCTTGGCTTTCTTTCCTTTTCTGACTTGCGCACATTGTAATTGTCCCGTCGTCGCAAAATTTTCTAAAAAAAGTGTTGATTTTAAATCAACAATATCTCCCTCATCCGAGCTCCGATTCAACTGGTTTTTTTTTTCCAATTTGGGTATTGTTTCACAAGGAATCCAAATATGATTTTTTTTTTTGAAAAATTTCCACCAAAAGTTTCATATATTCTTTGCAAACTCACGGCCCAAACAATTCTTGCTTTGATACCATGTAGAAAATATATAACACAGCTATAATACTATGTCAAAATTATATCAATGGATTCAATCTGATCATGAAATACACTAAAACATGATACTAAATCCTTCTACAATATTTGTGGAAAATAAACATGATTTCACAATCACACCAAGTAAGAGAAAGAAGCAAATCAATCACATAACATAGATATTTTTCCTGGAAAAAGCTTTATTATCAAAACCCCTCTATCTCTATTGTATAATGAACCAAGGAATCACAAAACAACAAAATGCATTCTTTCTCACAAGAATCTGCTGCAATCTACCAACTGTCTCACACTGATCCAAACAAAATTGGTCCAACACTTAGTCAATTCTAAACATATCTTCAGCCTGCCTTGCTCATGCAATCCCTAGGCAAATAATCCCTATTAATTAGGATAATTAGCCTTCCTTGGGTACGCAATACATCATAGGAATCCTATGGTGTATATAATTGCGCCTGAGAAGTTTGTTATAAATACAACTAATAGATAACTTCCCTTTAACCTCTATCTCATCTCGGTCTTCATCAATACTGGCATGCATGCTGTTATTAATAGTAAATCATCAGTCACTTGACAGATCATTGCATGTGAATTAAATATGTTTTAATTCACTTGACCTCTCACTAGTGCAACAATCAATTACAACTAGTTAAACTGATTTTAAGTCATTTAATTGAGTTAACTGATTTTTCATGCATTAAACTAATACACTAATTTCAACTTGGACTCTAAAACAAATAGAATCACTCTACATGCCTCACCAACCACCCTCAACTCAAATTTCCTGAGCTAACTGAGTCTATCACACTCAGTTAACTATTACAAGTGATTATGAGATAAGATTACAGTTTATTGTCCAATTTATTTAAGGGATAAATAAATTTGACACGCATTTCTTCTAATTTAATTAAGAAATAATTAAATCAAAAGCCCCCATGGTAGCAATTTCTAGATGCCATTTTCTGGATATTGTTTTTGGATGCCAATTTCACTGTTTCTTGTTGCAAATTTCAATATAAAGAAACACTTGATGGAAAGGTGACACACACTACAAGTTGCCTATGTGAAAGTGCACATGTATCTAAATAATACAAGGTATGCATGGTATAATGTTATGTTTCATCTATAAAATTGGATGGCTAGGTAAGCCCTATGGTGTGTTGAGAATTTATCCTTCGCAAATGGATCATGCATGCATATGAAAGTGATTTTGATTTATGTTTCTTATGACGAAATGGTGCACCTGGTATTGAACATTTTGATCATGAGGATCTTCTTGAAAGCTACTTATTGTTGATCTTGAATATAGTGGCATAACTTGATGTTTGTCTAACATCTATTGTTTTTGAGATCCTAATTCTGACTCTAGTAAATGATACTCTTGACTCTTGATATGCATAAGATATGTTGGATCTATTATAGAAGGTTACCTCATTGATATGGTAAAAATAATGATTGTGATAAGCATGATGAAAGCTCATGGAAAGATAGATTGACACTATGTTGGTATATTGAATAACATAACTTGATTATATTGATCATGATAAGCATGGTATTGATAACCTTGATGATAGAGGTATATCTAAGAGATTGATGTTCTAGATCTCTTACTACCTGTGGCCATGTCTTGATGGCATATGGCGAAACTGAATGCCCTAATTTTATGGATTTAATTGATATAAAATGTTCATGAGATTATGTTGGCACGACTTCCTGCTACCCTAATCTTTCAAGTCCAGCCCTTGATGAAATATTTATGACATGATGTTGATGATCATGATAGATATGTGTTTATGATCTAGCAGATCCTCTCTTGCATGACTCTAGTAAAGACATGTTGATGACATAAATGAAAATGAAATTACATGTTCTACTATGATTTATGGGTATCTTACGTTGTTGATCTACAACATAGGTCTGAGACTCACTCGCACAAAGGGAGGACCATAGATGTGACTATGCCTAATAGACACAAAATTTATGTTTTTTATTCAAAATTAGTGTGTACTCTGAATCAAGGGATCTCTGACATGTCCTGCCATTGTAAACCGATTTCTAAAGTTGTCAGGTTAAATTGTTGATTAATGTAAATAAAGGATTGAGCATCAAATCAAATGGTCACCTCGAAGATATTAGTTTTGTAGATGTGTTGCAGATATCAGTAAGATATGTTAGCTTGAAAAGTTCGTATGTTTGAACCAAACTTGTGTTTGCAGGTGACTGAGACATTCATATGAATATGTCATTATGTTCGAAGTTATTGGTACATGTTTTGACTGATTGATACAGATGAGCTGTCTTTAGAACTTTGAAATGATGTTTTAGAACTTTGAATTGATGATTGAGACATGTCTTTGTATTATAGATCTCTCTATTTGGACTTGATCTGTTTATTGTTGAGATTCCTCGATGACAATGCTATGGAGGCACAATGACCTTCAGTGTCTTATGTGAGTATTTAGAATTATGGTTATGTATTGGCCTCCTTGTTCCTAGCACAGTGGTTGTTGTAATTCAGTATGAAGATGGAACTTGTATGAATTAACCTTGATGTATGCACTTTCATTTAGTGACGGAAATGGATTGTAATGGCATGTTAATTGAAAGACTTGATAGATTGATAGCAAATGAAGTCAAGACTTAATATGAGCTATACATGTCACGTGGTTGAAATATTTGATACCGTTATTACCTAAATCTACCTCAGGCTAAAATAAGGTAGAGTTCAGGGTAACATCAAACCACGCTCAGTCTGGTAGCTAGCCCTACCAGAACAGGAGAGGGCTCTCTCTAGGTCAATCTCAGCAAAAATAATCGAATGGGCATGAGATGACTTGAAATAAAGGCTAATTTTAGGCTAGGTATATAAGTAAAGGAGTTTTATTTTGATTTTTGGGGTTTTTTTGGAAACAAAGGGAAAGGCAGTTTTGGGTTCGGGGATGAGGCCTAGTTTTTGCAGAGTTCTGAATGGGGAAAGGAAAGCAATGGTTTTGATGCTTTGAATTGAATGAATGGATAGCTCAGACTGGTAAGGAGCTGAAGAGGGAAAGAGGCTTTCAATAATATTCTTCAAACAGATGAAAACATGGAAAATTAAACAAAAACTCAAGGTAGAGCAAAGCAATCTAATGAATTTCACCTTTATCACTCATTTGTTTAATTTAAGAAGAAAGGAGAAGGAAAATGATACACATAGACATCAGTGAACTTACAATCACATAGAGAAAAACACCATCAAAACACAGAGCCACATGGATCCCAAAGAGTGTTGCAAACCCTAGTCTATTCCTTTGCCAAAATTGCAGAGATGAAATGTACAATGAAGTGCCAAGCAATCCCAAGTGTCCAACCTTGAAAATGACTGAAGAAATACATGATATAAACAAGCCTAACACATTCGCATGCCTATAGGGGTCTATCTCATCATTCTAGGAGCAGTTTCAACCATATCTAAACTAGGAACTGGAAAATAGGCAATGAAACAACTTGCCTCTATATGATAGGAAACTGATTCATTCACTTACATTTCACTTTTTGGTGAATGAATCTACTATAATGAGTAAAAATGTTCCAAAATTACATCAAATTCATGAAATTACATCAAGTTACATCATGAGTTACATGAAAAAGTCAAACTAGCCAAAACTAAGCGAAATTCTGAGCTGCTGAGTGAGAAATAGGCCAAATTTCCCTATGCGCCGCGCCTGAAATCTCTATGCGTATGATCCGGATTTTATGCAGGAACGCAACAGAATAAACACATAACCATAAATACAGAGATGCAGCGGAAATAACACTTCATTTCATTAATATCAAATAACAGTAAGATGCTTACAGACATAATGGAAATAAAATAGCTAGGGTGCTGGTAGCGAATCTCTGAGAAGAGATGTGGTGGCTACCGACCTCCGAATCGTGTTACAATGAGGCTTCCGCAGGGCCTATTTATTGTTGAGAAACAATGGAGAATTCTGAAACGTCCAAAACCTAACCGTAGATGAGGCGCCAAAACTGGGCGCCCGTTTGGGTAAATTGGTGGTTCAACTTCCCGGGCATAACTTGGCAATTCGACTTCCGTTTGACGCGTTCAACAGCTCGCGGAAGATCTATCCGAGGACTACGTTCGTCGGGAGAATTTTTATAAGAAAAATTCGTCAAGCGCTTCTATCCCAAAAAACGTCGCTAGGGCCTCAAAACCCGCTCCGAAGTTCAGACCGAAAAACTACAAAATAGTAAGTTATGCCTAAACCGAAAAATCGAAAGAGACAATGGTGGGGGCCAAGTGGAATAGGTGGGTGGCCACCAATATCCACCTGGATCATTAAGCCCCCCAAAACGGCTCCGAGAGTGGAGGACCCGAAAACCTGCTAAAAATAGTAAGTTGTGCTGAATGTGAAAATCTGCAAGAATTGATGGTGCTGGTCCAAATGGAATAGGTGGGTGGCCACCGATATCCACCTGGATCAGCGTAGCACAAGTTTGAGGCTGATTTTGAGGGCCTTCCTGAAGTCCAAATTGGGTGCAGGATAGCTCGTTGGAAAGCCTTGCCTGTCTAATTTCCAACTCGAGTGTAATTTCTGAATTTGGTTTCCATTTTCCCCTCCAAAAATCCAATCCTTCAACATTGCTTCCTGTGTGTGCAAGAAGTGGCAGAAAGGCCATTTTTAGGGTGTTTTTGATCCTTTAGGCAACAAAAAATTTGATGAAATCATTAGGTAATCCATAGGCATGCATAAATTTTGATGAAAAATCCAGAAATGCAAATTTTTCCTCCAAAGGAGCTGCCAATTATAAGCGCGCGCCAAGTGGCGCAATGCGTCGGGCAGGAAAATCTGTTTTTAGGCCCAAAAATTTAAAATTGACAAAAAATTTCCAAAATTTCTTGAAACTTGGGCTGAATATCCACCATCAAGCACTATTATGGGCCAAAGAAGCTTCAGCCAAAATTTGGAGTCTATCATGCCTTTTACGACGCTTTAGTGCTCTCCTTAGCCTTGCTTTCAGGATCTTGATCCTCTCTTTGCAAACATGATTTCGCGCCCAATAGTGGTTCTTCATGTGCCTGAGCATGTTATTTTCCTTTTTCGCCTTCTCCAATAGCTTCTCAACATGAATATTGACCCTCTCAAGCCAAGTCTCTCTATTAGCCTCAATCTCTCGCTCAACGGGTGTCATCTCGGTTTGGCTTCTTTGGGCAGCTTTCCAGTTCTCACGGATGTTTTGCAACTCCATGATTGTCTTCTGATCCTCCAAATGTTTGTTCCGCTGCTCTTGGTATTTTATGATCCATTGGACTCTCTGCAACTTGACGTTCAAGGTATCGATCTTAGCCTTCTGCTCCTGAATGGTCTCTCTCAACTTTGAGCTTGGAGAGCTCAAATCCTCGTCAATCAATATGAAATCAGTATCCTGGCCTCCTAAAGGGCCCTCATCCTGCATAGGCCTCTTACCTTTGTCCTGTACCTGTACTACTGATGACAGCAACGAGACCCCTTCCACCCCGGGTGGAGATAGTACTCTTCGGGCTGTTGCAAACAATACTCTGGTGCCTCTCTAATAAGTGACATATACTGGCACACTGATAGGCTTTGTCTCATGACCTTCAGGCTGTTTTGAAGGTTCACTTGGCTCATGAGCAACCTCCCGAGGAACCTGAGGTGCTGTGAAGAAATCACGGGAAATGAAATCCTCCCATGAAATGCCCTGCAATCCAAGCTGATGTACAACCACGATAATGATGAGTGCATAGTGATCAATATTGTTGTACTGCTGCTCGAGAGTTTTCTTCTGCACAAGCATGGTCATCCTCTCGATATTCCAGCACATGAAATAAGGTATGTTCATCATCCTCACTCTCGTGAAACGCATCAATAATCTGATGTGGTAGGCATAGAGGCGTGAGAACCGACCCTCACAACTGAAGTATCTGATAATAAGTTTCATCAAAGGCGCATAAGATTCCTTTAGGAACCAGAATGGGAACACCCTGCTAAGCTGTCTCACATAGCTAGGCCTAATGTATGGTTCATAATGCACTCTGTCCACCTGCTGTCTTTTGTTCCACTGTTCACCTACATTCGGTATCCTGGTTGCTTGAGAAATGGTTTCTGGTGTCAAAGTGAAATTTACACCAGCAAGAGTTACTTGACCATCATGCAAATGCAATACAAACAAACAAGCCAATTCCTGATGATGATAAATCCTAGAAATCATCTCACAATACTGATAGCATGACTGCTCTCGAAAACATTCCATGGCAAGTGGGCAAGCCTATGTAAATTGAGTCAATGAGGTGGGCTCTTCTCTCACATGTTTGCCACCTTTACGATACCTTCTCGGTGCATGTAGCTCAGTGGTAGAATCACTATCTCTGTCATAGGATGTATCAGTGTCTGTCTCCATGATGTTTCAAGGTCTATGTTTGGCTTATATGAGATGAAAATGAGAATTTGGTGCTTTGTTTTAATTTCCAAATGTGTGTCAAAAGGGAGGGACTGTAGGAGATATAGGGCAGTGGGAACAATGGGGTTTAATCAAATGATAACATGTCTTTTGAAAATTTGACAAACTTAGGGACAAGGCACGGCTACTGAATTTTTGGGATTCTTGGGGTTTGGGAATTTTTACAAGTGCAATGGGAAAGTGAGAGTGATAGGAAAGGAAAGGATTTAGGGATAGGGATAGTGGGAATGAGTGACTTGGGATATAAGGGAATAGGGGATTAACAGTGATGATAGGATTACAGTGAGGGGGAGGAATAACCAAGAGGGGAATGAAATATTTGGCACCAAAATTACTTTTTAAAACATCAATTCAAAACCCTAAGGAGCAGTTTTAAACAAGAGAATAGGGTTTATAGTTTGACATTCAAATTCTCAGATTCCATCTTTCAAACAACACCAAACACTGATTTATGGCAATTTCAAGATGACTTGAACTTACTTGGAGCAGAGGAGATAGTTTCGTTTTGAAATTTGAGAGAGATGGCAACAAATTTTGTTTTTTGGGACAATGCACCGTGCGCACAACCCAGTGCACCATGCTCTCTGTGTGCACCACGACCATTGTGATTTTCACAGTGAAAAATGGTCCTATGCGCCGCGACCGTTGTGTGCGCTGCGCAGGTTGCCCAGTGCGTCGTGACGGTAAACTATCCAACAGTTCGACCTTCCAAACACTTGTTTCGCTCTACCACAATTTCTCTTGGCTCTTTGATGACTTTGCTTGCAAATGGATTGTTTGAAACACCAAAAATATCTTATATATGATAGACTTTGATTTTTTATTTGAAAAAACCCACTTTCTAAAGTTTGAATTTTGACACTTTTTGAATAAACTCTGTTTTTGTTTCCTTTTTGATTTTTGAGCTGAATGATGAATCTCTTGTCTGTTCTTTGCAGGGATAGATGGCATGGGATTTTGGCAAAGGCGACCAGGGCTGCGCCTGAAGAACTTCACAACTGAAAAAACTTTGAAAATTACATTGCATTTATTACAAAAGGATAAAATAGACAATTTTTCTTCAAAACAGAGTTTTGAAGAAAAATCATTATCAAGCATTATGACGATGAAATTTTTTGCAATGAAAACCTATTTTGAACCTCCCTCATGTGCCTGTTGACATTATTAGTCATTTTGAAGACTAAATTAACGAAACCCTAGACTTAATGAGACTAAAAATCTTAAAATGTCTCTTTGTTGACCAAGAGACCAACATGACTGTAAATGACTGTGAATGATTTCGATGAACAAACACGGACCAGCAGGTACATGACATGAGGGATATGAGAGAAAATACCCTTCCGTCAGATGATCCATGCTCCTAATGGAATGCAACTGATTAAACTTGAATGAGACACCTAAAATGAAATGCAACAAGAGAAATTTGATCTCTGACGGAGGGATGAAGATACCGACTCTAACATTGGCTCCAATGGGGATGGTAGCTCCTTGGAGGTGCCAAGAACTACAAATTTCTGGGAGAGTAGGCAATGCCTTCGTCCATTGGGATATGGAATCCATAACTTCAGCAGATCAACGCAAAACTCTTGACTCAATTTATTGACTGAAACTTCACTCAAACCGACTCAATTTTGAAACCAAAATGACTGAAAAACCTGACTCGAAAAAATCAAACCAAAGCTGAAATCAATCTTTAGAGTTATAGCCTTCACTTCGGGCCCCAAACTGAAGAAAATATCACAGCACACACTTGAAATGAAACTGAAATAAATGGTATGTATAGTGACAATGTAAACAACAGAAAACATTTCAGAAATGATACCGCTTGAGCAGCCGACCATTGACCGGCCCTCCTGGACAATCTTCCCCGTTCATCTCTTTCAAAAGAAAAGCATTCTCACCCTGGTATGTAGCAATTTTAAAGGGTCCTTTCCGGAGATTTTCGAACTTACCATGCTTACCCTTTTCCTCGTTTCTTGCATCCCATTTCAGCACCACTTCTTCCAATTGAAACTTGTCTGCTTTGGGTTTTCTATCATATATTTTCTTAATTCTCTCTTGCAGCTTGAACGTGTTTTGGAAAACTTCTTCTCTCGTCTGCTACAAATTGATAATTTGATTTATTCTTCTTTTCATATGATTATCTTCACTGCCAGCTTCCTGTAGAAGTTTGACCACTAGGACTACGAGAGAGGTAGAAAACACCGTGTCAACTGCATATACTAACTCAAAAGGGGACATACCAATGGATTTCTTCTGAATCACTCTGTTTGCCCAAAGTGCATTGACCAAATTCTTATGCCAACTTTTCTTGTTTATTTCCAACAACTTTTTAATGATGTTGACCAAAGATTTGTTGGAAGACTCCGCCAATCCATTTCCTTGTGGATGATAAGCGGTTGAGTGTCCCAAAATGTTGTGATACTTGTCACAAAACTCAGTCATTCTTTTTTATTTGAAAGCTGTTGCGTTATCAATGATTAACTTATTCATACAACCAAAACGAGACAAAATGTTATTCTAAAGGAATGAAATTATTACCGAATCTGTAACTTGCCTGGTGGGAATTGCGTGAAATAATCTGTCGCTATGAGGATCCACCTGTGCTGAGCTGAAGAAGCAGGATGGATCTCACCAATGAAATCCAAACCCCACTGCTGAAAAGGAGCACTTACCTCAATGGGCTTAAGCGTCAAAGGCTGCAATTTCTTCCTCCCTTCAAAAATCTGACATTCATGACAGCTTTTGACAGTCTTATACACATCAGCAAAAAGTGTCGGCAGATAATATCTTTCTCTCAAAATCTTGTTAGCCGTTTTTTTCCAAAAAATGTGACCCCCGCAATCTCCTTTACAAAAATCCTCCATAACCTACTTTTCTTTTTCTTCCACCAAACAATTCAGCAAAACACCATCGGGATCTTTCCAATAGAGTGAATTATTCAAAATAAAAAAATTATTAGCCTTCAATTTCAGAGTTCTACTTTTGTTTCTAGCCATGCCGGGTGGTGGTGACAAATTTTGAAGCACATATACAATATTTGAATACCAAGGAGAAAGCACAAAGATTTCTGATACCTGAACTGATGAAATTTCCTCATTCTCCTCGGACATAGCAGCAATGAGATTAATGTCCAAGGTGTGCAAATTCGACTCAGCCATTAGCTTAGCCAGCCCTTGTCCTTTGATAAGCTTTGTAGGCTTTATCTCCACATCATACTCAAACAAGGCAGCAATCCATTTGCCTCGTCTCCCCTCCGGATCTTTTTGCAATAAAACATCCTTAACAGCAGCGTTAGGAACATAAGCAAGAATATGAGAATGCAGAATATATACGCGAAAATCTTTCAACGCTTTCACAAGAGCAAGAGCTTGCTTTTCAATGATGTTATACTTTAAGGTTGCATCTCTTATAGTTCGGCTGAAAAAATCAATTGGTTTTTCATGCTTATCTCTTTTCTGCATCAATACTGCTGCCATAGTATGCTCCGAAGAAAATGAAAACAAAATAAAATCCTGAGTATAATCCGGGCTGATCAAAATCGGAGCTGAAGAAAGAACCAATTTTACTAAATTGAAATACTTTACCGCCTCCTCTGTCCACTTCACTACGCTATCTTTCTTAAGCATGTTTGTAATCTCCCTTAGATTTTCGGCAAGATTAGGCACAAAGCGATGTAAAAAATTCATCTTACCATTGAAGGATTGAATCTCCTTTTTATTCTGGGGAAGATCAATTTGCTGAATAGCTTCTACTCGAGCTGGGTCAATACAGATGCCATATTTTGAGATAATATGACCAAGAAGTTTTCCCTCATCCATGGCAAACAAACTCTTATTCGGATTAAGTGACACACCATACTTTCTGCATCGCTGAATAACAATCTTGAAATGGTAAAGGTGCTCTTCATCAGAATTAGAAAAGACTGTCAAATCATCAAGATACACAACTAGAAAAACATCTTTCTCATTTGCAAATTCCATATCCATTGCGCATTGAAATGTTGCACCAACATTTTTCAAATCCGAAGGCATTTTAGCATAATGGAAAGTTCCCCACAGAGTGGTGAACATTGTTTTCTCTCTATCATCCTCATGGACCAGAATTTGGTTATACCCGGAATAACCATCGAGTAGCGACATACGAGATGCTCCAACTACTCGCTGAAGTATGTGATCCATTTTGGGCAATGGATAATTATCTTTCAAGGAGACTTTATTCAGATTCCTAAAATCAATGCACAAACAAATCTCACCTGTCTTCTTGCGTACGGGCACCAAATTGGAAATCCAATATGAAAATCTTATAGGAACAATGATACCAGCTTTGTACAATCTATTCACTTCCTTTTCAATTGAAGGTAGCAACTTTGGATTTATCCTTCTCAACTTCTACCTGAAGGGCTTTTGATTTGGCTTAATTGGAATGGTGTGCTGAATTATGTTGGTATCATACGTCTTCAAATCTAAATAGTCCCAAGAAAATACATCAGCAAAAGAAGACAATAAACTAACATATTTTTCTTTCACCTTTGGTGGCAATGCTTTGGACAATTTTACCATCCTTGGATTTTCAGCTGATCCAATGTTCACATCTTCATCTCCCTTTTCGGTTGGCCATAAGGTTGGTTTTTTAGCTACGTCACCTTGATCGAAGAGCTCCTCTAAAGGTATCAAGCCTTTAGGAATGACATTATCCTTCAGCTACAAAACTTCCATCAGATTTACTTGCACATCAGCCTCACCATCATCATGCTCCATATCAATTTAAGTGTCTTTGAACTTACCTTTGTTTTGCAGAAATTCATCAATCTCATCATCATTTTGGAATACTTGCCAATATCTTTTATTGTCTAGGACAGTCGGACGATGCTTCACATGAATTTCAAATTTGTTACTTGAGTTCATCAGAATCTTCAAATTACTTGCTGCCTTTGCAAGCGCATCTGCAATACCATTCTGAATACGAGGGACACAAGTCAAAGTATAGTCTGAAAAAAATTTCAAGATATCAAGAACAACATTTCGGTAAGCCCACATTTGAGGATGCTTAGCTTGGTATTCACCTTTCACTTGCTTAATTACCAACTCAGAGTCACCATAGACTGCAAGCCTCTTATCATTCAGCTTTCTAAGAATTTTCAGACCAGAAATCAAAGCTTCATATTCTGCCTCATTATTCGAACAATCAAAAGCTAATTTATAAGAGCAGACCCTTACATTACTCAGTATCTTGTTAGGGGTGGAAAAAGGGCTACGTACCCAAATACCGATTCCAGCACCATCAATTCCTACTGCACCATTGAAATCCATGGTCCACAAACCATCTTCATCTTCTTCCAAGTGCTGAAATGTTGTTTTCTCTATTATTTCTGCTTGCTTTCCATCAAATTTTTGCTGCTGTTGGAAGGTTGATTGCTCAGCGGAACTCTCAAGTTCTTGTCTTTCTTTCTTCAAAACCTCTCTAAAATTCTCGGTGATTTCTGGAATGTCCTCTGCTTCAACTAGCTGACTATTTACATCATTGAAACTATCTGAATATAAAACAAATGACTCTAAATCTGTATCTACATAATTGATTGGATGATTTACCAGTTTCTCCTTGTTGGTGATCATATACTTCATATTTTTCTCCCGATACAATCTTCTCATCTGACCAAACACAGGAATGGTAGCATAGGAGAAATCAAGCTGCAATGTTCCCTTTAGTTTCTCTCCCCAAGATCTGGAAAGAAGCATGCCAAATCTAGGAGGAATATCTACCACAACCACATCCATCAAAACATTCTTAGTTGGAATCTGATCTAAGCTAACCACCAAATCTTTGATAAGCCCAATGCATCTTACTCTGCTAGAATCGAAAGAATAAAGATCATGATACTTCCTAGTGATGTCCAATCCCAATTTCTCCATGATTGCCCTCGGCATGAGATTATGAGATGCTCCGGAATCAAACATGGCATTATGTAACACAAAATCATGCAATATAAGGCTGATATAAAAAGGAGGCACATCACTATCTGGAGACTCACCATCCAATGCTAGTACAAATATCAACTCAGGTTGATCATCTTCCACATTCACCATATCATACATTGGATCTAAATTCAGAATTTTAGACACCTGACACTTATAACTGCTATTTTTCATCAATTCAGTCAAAGGAATGGAAACTTTTAACTTAGCTATTTCACTCTCTAGGTTAAAAACTGAAGCTTTTTCTACCTTTTTGACTGGAACATCCTTCTCTTTCGCTTTCTCCCTCCATACGATTGGCTGATTGGATCTTTCATTTGCTGATGGGGATTTTCTAGTAGTAGGATCAACTATCTCTTTTCCCTTCTTCTATGTAACGGGTGAATCATTCTTTGGTGCTGAAACTTCCTTTATCTTTTGGATTGGATTGATAGGCACATCTCTGTTTCTAAGTGAATATTGACGCTTCTGGGCAGACAAAGCATTCACATAACCTCTCTAATACTCATCTGACTCTTCTTCAAGAGCTGTCTCATTAGCCAAAATGAAATCCTCATCCTTTTGTACAACTGAGCTTTCTACATACTCCTTATCTTCAGTGATAAAGGTTGGCAAATCATCAGGTGTAAAGAAGTGATTTTCTTCCCCTATTACATTATCTTCATCATCTGATTCCGGACCAACAAAATTCTTCTGTAAAGGAGTCTTTACCTGTTGCTGTACTGGCGGTTCTTGTGCTCGCTGTTCTCGTTGTTTGATCCTGAATTGTGGTTGCTGTTGGCCACGAAAGTTAGGATTTTTGATCTGCGGTTCAGGCTTATCAAGTGCCAATATTTCAATCTTATTTTCCACCTTGCAAAGTATTTGATTTGAAGTAGAAGCCTCTTCCTTAATTACTACTTTCTTTTCTTCTTTCAATCTAGCTCTCTTGTCATTTAGATTAGCTTCAACACTCACTGCAATTTTCTGAATGTCCTCCGAAGTGGCTGGATCTCTTTCTCATAATTGATAGGCCATGTCTGGATCAAAACCATCCGGAAACTTAAGCAAATCTGACCTCCTAGATGGCCTTAAATCATCGAGAATTGCATTGTAAACTGCATTAAATCTAATACAATAATCTTAGACAGACTCACCAACATTCTGCTTGATCTTGGTATATTCAGAAGTGATCTGAAGAGGATCTTTCTTTACTTCCCACCGATCCAAAAATTGTCTCTGAAGCTTAGCCAATGTAGCAATACTCCTAGGCTTCAAAGCTCTGAACCACTTTCTTACTTCTCCTCCAAAATTTTGCACAAATAATCTCATGGTAACATTCTCTACATCAATTTCATGAAGGTCAAAGAAATCTACCATTCTATCAACATGTTGCTGAGCAAGAACACTTTGAGGAGTGCCATCAAATAATGGGATCTTACTTTGATAATCAGCGGGCATGTCATCCAATTTTTGAGGCAACACAAGAGGTGAAAATCGGGCAGCCATTGCTCTTGGTGGATTTACAATTGGATTTGGAAATATGGGAGGAGTAGGAGCAGTAGATGTATGAGGTGTGGATGGAGGTGAAACTATTGCATATTATTGTTCAGAGATAGATGGTTGCACGGGAATGGTAGGAATGAAAGGAGGCTGGGTATGAACTTGTGAATCAGAAGTAACTGCGGATGACCCAAGAGTTTCGGATGCAGATTCTATAAACTCAGGAATATTTTTTGCCACAATGGAATTTTGAATATTCAAGATGTAACTATCAATGGATCTATTAGCCTGTTCAATTTCAAGATACTTTATGAACTTAGGATTTATGACCGTAGAACCAATAACACTTTCAGAATTTGTCTCAAACAATGACAACTCAAATTGTTCGCCAAATTCAAGATCTTCAAGGTATTCAAACACAGCGGGACATGAATGAGATTTGAAAAGAGGAATCACAGGACTTTATCAATGATGGATTCTTGAAATCAGATTGGGATTTTCATACATTGGAGGTGGATCAGGATCTGGGTTTGCTCTGGTATGTCTTCTGGAAGCCAGTGTATTAAATTATTTTCAAAAATCAAAGGGACAAAACCAACTTGTTCAGCCTATCAAATTCTAGACTCATCACCCAAAAGTCCAGAATGATATGATGTACTAGGGGAAATTTACAATTCAAGTGTCACGTTTGCAAACTAGACCAGAGATTGACTGAAGCAACGTTTATCTACTTTTGCTAATGCAAAACAAGAGCATTTCGAAGGCTACCTGGCATAACTTCAGGCTCCGTCTATAGCTTATAAAACAAATAACACTAACAAGAAAACCATTTAGATCCCCAGTATGGTCGCCACTATGTTATTACCTAAATCTACCTCAGGCTGAAAGAAGGTAGAATTCAGGGTAACATCAAACCACACTTAGTCTGGTAGCTAGCCCTACCAGAACAGGAGAGGGCTCTCTCTGGGTCAATCTCAGCAAAAATAATCGAAGGGGCATGAGATGACTTGAAATAAAGGCTAATTTTAGGCTAGGTATATAAGTAAAGGAGTTTTATTTTGATTTTGGGGGTTTTGTTGGAAACAGAGGGAAAGGCAGTTTTGGGTTTGGGGATGAGGCCTAGTTTTTGCAGAGTTCTGAATGGGGCAAGGAAGGTAATGGTTTTGATGCTTTGAATTGAATGAATGGATAGTTCAGACTAGTGAGGAGCTGAAGAGGGCAAGACGCTTTCAAGAATCTTCTTCAAACATATGAAAACATGGAAAATTAAACAAAAACTCAAGGCAGAGCAAAGCAATCTAATGAAATCCACCTTTATCACTCATTTGTTTAATTTAAGAAGAAAGGAGAAGGAAAATGATACACATAAACATCAGTGAACTTATAATAACATAGAGAAAAACACCATCAAAACACAAAGCCACATGGATCCCAAAGAGTGTTGCAAACCCTGGTCTATTCCTTTGCCAAAATCGCAGAGATGAAATGTACAATGAAGTGCCAAGAAATCCCAAGTGTCCAACCCTGAAAATGACTGAAGAACTACGTGATATAGACAAGCCTAACTCATTCCCATGCCTCTAGGGGTCGAGCTCATTATCCTAGGAGTTGTTACAACCATATCTAAACTAGGAACTGGAAAATAGGCAATGAAACAACTTGCCTCTATATGATAGGAAACTGATTCATTCACTTACATTTCACTTTTTGGTGAATGAATCTACTAGAATGAGTAAAAATGTTCCAAAATTACATAAAATTCATGAAATTACATCAAGTTACATCATGAGTTACATGAAAAATTTAAACTAGCCAAAACTAGGCGAAATTCTGAGCTGCTAACTGAAAAATAGGCCAAATTTCCCTATGCACCGCTCCTGAAATCTCTATGCGTAGCACAAGTTTGAGGCTGATTTTGAGGGCCTTCTAGAAGTCCAAATTGGGTGTAGGATAGCTCGTTGGAAATCCCTACCTGTTTACTTTCCAACCCAAGTGGAATATCTGAATTTGGTTTCCATTTGCTACTCCAAAAGTCCAATCTCCCAACACTGCTTCATGTGTGTGCAAAAAGTGGCAGAAAGGCCATTTTTAGGGTGTTTTTGACCCTTTAGGCAACCCAAAACTTGATGAAATCCTTAGGTAATCCATAGGCATGCATAAATTTTGATGAAAAATCCAGAAATGAAAAATTTTCCTCCAAAGGAGCTTCTAATTATAAGCGCGCGCCAAGTGGCGCTACGCGTCGGGCAGGAAAATATGTTTTTAGGCCCAAAAATTCAAAATTGACAAAAAATTTCCCAAATTTCTTGAAATTTGTGCTGAATTTCCACCATCAAGCACTATGCTGGGCCAAAGAAGCTTCAGCCAAAATTTGGAGTCTATCATGCCTTTTACGACGCTTTAGTGCTCTCCTTAGCCTTGCTTTCAGGATCTTGATCATCACTTTGCAAACATGATTTCGCGCCCAATAGTGGTTCTTCATGTGCCTGAGCATGTTATTTTCCTTTTTCACCTTCTCCAATAGCTTCTCAAGATGAATATTGACCCTCTTAAGCCAAGTCTCTCTATCAGCCTCGATCTCTCGCTCAATGGGTGTCATCTCAGTTCGGCTTCTTTGGGCAGCTTACCGGTTCTCACAGATGTTTTGCAACTCCATGATTGTCTGCTGATCCTCCAACTGTTTTTTCTATTGCTCCAGGTAGTTTATGATCTATTGGGCTCTCTGCAACTTGACGGTCAAGGTATCGATCTCAGCCTTCTGCTCCTGAATGGTCTCTCTCAACTTCTAGCTTGGAGAGCTCAAATCCTCATCAATCAATATGAAATCAGTATCCTCGCCTCCTGAAGGGCCCTCATCCTCCATAGGCCTCTTACCTTTTTCCTGTACCTGTACTGCTGATGACGGAAATGAGACCCCTTCCACCCCGGGTGGAGATAGTACTCGTCGGGCTGCTGCAAATAATACTATGGTGCCTCTCTGATAAGTGACATATACTGGCACACTGATAGGCTCTGTCTTGTGACCTTCAAGCTGATGTGAAGCTTCACCTGGCTCATGAAAAACCTCCGGAGGAACCTGAGGTGCTGTGAAGAAATCACAGGAAATGAAATCCTCCCATGAAATTCCCTACAATCCAAGCTGATGTACAACCACGATCTTGATGAGTGCATAGTGATAAATACTATTGTACTGCTACTCGGGAGTTTTCTTCTGCACAAGCATGGTCATCCTCTTGATATTCCGGCACATGAAATAAGGCATGTTCATCATCCTCACTCTCGTGAAATGCATCAATAATCTGATGTGGTAGGCATAGAGGCGTGAGAATCGACCCTCATAACTAAAGTATCTAATAATAAGTTTCATCAAAGGCACATAAGATTCCTTTAGGAACGAGAATGGGAACACCCTACTGAGCTGTCTCACATAGATAGGCCTAATGTATGGTTCATAATGCACTCTGTCCACCTGCTGTATTTTTTTCCACTGTTCACCCACATTCAATATCTCGGTTTCTTGAGAAATGGTTTCTGGTGTCAAAGTGAAATGTGCACCAGCAAGAGTTACCTGACCATCATGCAAATGCAATACAAAGAAACGAGCCAAATCCTGATGATGATGAATCCTAGAAATCATCTCACAATACTGATAGCATGATTGCTCTCGAAAAAATGCCATGGCAAGCGGGAAAGCCTGCAATTGAGTCAATGAGGTGGGCTCTTCTCTCACATGTTTGCCACCTTTACGAGGCCTTCTCGGTGCATGTAGCTCAGTGGTAGAATCACTATCTCTGTCATAGGATGTATCAGTGTCTGTCTCCATGATGTTTCAAGGTCTATGTTTGGCTTATATGAGATGCAAATGAGAATTTGGTTCTTTTTTTTAATTGCCAAATGTGTGTCAAAAGGGAGGGACTGTAGGAGATATAGGGCAGTGGGAACAATGGGGTTTAATCAAATGATAACTTGTACTTTGAAAATTTGACAAACTTAGGGACAAGGGACAACTACTGAATTTTTGGGATTCTTGGGGTTTGGGAATTTTTACAAGTGCAATGGGAAAGTGAGAGTGATAGGAAAGGAAAGGATTTAGGGATAGGGATAATGGGAATGAGTGACTTGGGATATAAGGGAATAGGGGATTAACAGTGATGATAGGATTACAATGAGGGGGAGGAATAACCAAGAGGGGAATGAAATATTTGGCACCAAAATTACTTTTTAAAACATCAATTCAAAACCCTAAGGAGAAATTTTAAACAAGAGAATAGGGTTTATAGTTTGACATTAAAATTCTCATATTCCCTCTTTCAAACAACACCAAACACTGATTTATGGAAATTTCAAGATGACTTGAACTTACTTGGAGCAGAGGAGACCGTTTCGTTTTGAAATTTGAGAGAGATGGCAAAAAATTTTGTTTTTCAGGCGAATGCGCCGTGCGCACAACCCAGTGTGCCATGCTCTCTGTGTGCACCGCAACCATTTTGATTTGCACGGTGAAAAATGGTCCTATGCGCTGCAACCGTTGTGTGCGCCGCGCAGGTTTCCTAGTGCGTCGCGATGGTAAACTCACCAACAGTTCGGCCTTCCAAACACTTGTTTCGCTCTACCACAATTTCTCTTGGCCCTTTGATGAATTTTCTTGAAAATGGATTGTTTGAAACACCAAAAATATCTTATATATGATAGAATTTGATTTTTGATTTGAAAAAACCCACTTTCTAAAGTCTAAATTTCGACACTTTTTGAATAAACTCTGTTTTTGTTTCCTTTGTGATTTTTGAGCTGAATGATGAATCTCTTGTCTGTTCTTTGCAGGGATAGCTGGCATGGGATTTTGGCAAAGGCGACCAGGGCTGCGCCTGAAGAACTTCACAACTGAAGAAACTTTGAAAATTACATTGCATTTATTACAAAAGGATAAAATAGACAATTTTTCTTCAAAACAGAGTTTTGAAGAAAAATCATTATCAAGCATTATGACGATGAAATTTTTTGCGATGAAAACCTATTTCGAACCTCCCTCATGTGCCTGCTGACATTATTAGTCATTTTGAAGACTAAATTAATGAAACCCTAGACTTAATGAGACTGAAAATCTTAAAATTACTCTTTGTTGACCAAGAGACCAACATGACTGTAAATGACTGTGAATGATTTCGATGAACAAACACGGACCAGCAGGTACATGACATGAGGGATATGAGAGAAAATACCCTTCCGTCAGATGATCCATGCTCCTAATGGAATGCATCTGACTGAACTTGAATGAGACACCTAAAATGAAATGCAACAAGAGAAATTTGATCTCTGACGGAGGGATGAAGATACCGACTCTAACAGATACTATGACATCAATGTCTTTTATAATAGTTTTTGTTTGGATTCTAAAATCTGATGAGATGACTTCATTGACACAATATTTATTTATGTACAGATGATTATGTTTGTTTGGTAAGGAATTAAACTTACAGAGAGCACTACGTGATGCAAGCTCCCCGATTTAGATTTGTCAATATTTTAGTTATCTGGCGAAGTAAGGATGATGAGTTCCAAGGTATGGCCTTGAATTTGATTATGGATTTGGTTTTACATACTAATGGTCTACTCTTGACAAGTGATGAGCCTATGATGAAATAAGTAAGATGGATATGGATTATGAATCTCAAAATGATGTATCATGGCATGATGAATCAATTTATAGAATTTGGGAAAGAAATATGATGTTGCAAAACTGTTGAATAATTTATTTTTGTAATGGAAATGTAAATCCTTGGACACTCTGATTTAAAGTTCAAACGCTATTGAAATCGACATGGCATATGACATTTGATTTAAAAATTGATGTTCCGTCTTGAACATCCATCAGTATATGATGTGTATAGAACATGATTAAATTCATGATTAAGCTGCTCCATTCAAAATTTCCACCGAACATCCTTTGAAATATCTACATGGAATGTTCTACTTTTAAAGGATGAGATATTTCTCCTATGATATATATCTGCTTGAATGTACTGATGATGTTTTGGATTATTATTGATGAGAAAATTTGGATGCTTCCTTAATATGAGATCTACCATGATATCTTGGATGGAAGGTCCATACCACGATCGAGGTTCAATATGATATTGCTAGTGTGGCTAGCTATGAGGTAGGATGTAGAAGCTACTTAAAGAGTTGTCTGAGCATGATATGGATAAGACATGGATACACTGTGATGAAAAAGAATCTCATATATATAAATATACTTGGGACCAAGATTTCTCCATTGACTGAGATGATGAAGTTGTTTGAGACAAACTTAGGCTTGTGATTAACACCTCCTTGAGAGGGAGGATGATTATGGTATCCATTTGTGAATTTATATGATTATTTATGTTCTAAAATAATATTTTATTTGATTTCCTCTATGAACAATAATAAACTACTATTGAGACGAGCATACACAATATTTTAGTATGATGATAGAGACACTGATCGAGGATAGTGAGCCAACTATTCCTCCCTGACTGAGCTCCCAGGGTAAGGAATTGAGATAGAGCGCTCCCAGGGTTGAGGGAACTCTCGAAAATAGGGTATTACCCCTATTTGTTAACCATAGGGTTAGATACATTTCTCCCCTATATTCATAGGGTTGCATAATGTTGCTCCCCTGTCTGGTCTCTGTAGAGTATACCCAAATTGGCATCACAACCACAAGTCAGCCTTGTCAGGAATACTGCTCCTCATTTGGCCAATGGGTTGAGAGTGTAATTGGGGTGTACAACCCAATTCAATTATAATTTAGGTGTTCTACCAAATTACTATTCGGGATCATTGATGGGAAGATTAGTAGGAAATAGGATGGGTTAAGATAACCCTATGTGATTCCGGGTTGAGATTGAGCTCCCCAATGTAATCTCAGGGTCGATATGGGCTCCCTTGCATGTTTGGATATCCTATTCCTCAATATGGGGTTGTAGATGTATAACTCCCCCATGATATTCAGGGTCGGTATATGCTCCCCGATGTGGTTACAGGTTGAGGTGTGCTCCTTGATGATATGCTCTCCACTGATGATTGATATTCTGGGTAGTAACCCGCTGGCAGAGATTCTAAATAGTATCCTAATGGATGAAGGGTGGTAACATAAGCTCCCCTTCGGTGACAAATTATTCTTCTTCTAGATCCAAGAATGTTCAGCAAATAAGTAAAAACAATCAAGAGATAAGTTGGAATAAGAATGAGCAGTTCATTGATGATTTGTAATGAGGAATGATCACAATATGACGACTAAATGACAAATATTATTAGTGATGATACATGATGATGCATGAAGATACGAGAATGGCATATTGATCGATGTACACATTTTTTCATGTGGAATTCTCCTTGGTTGAGAGGGAGTTTTAAAATTATGCAAATTCGATCAAATTCCACTTTAGACAACTCATATGGTCGAGATCATAATTTCATTAGATTTGTCTTTTTGAGAGGACCAAAATCGACCTATATATCACCCCAATATTTTTAGCGAAATTTAAATTTTAAATTATATTATTTAGTAATGTATAATGGAACGGGTCGGCCTAAGCACATGTGGAATTATTCGAGTTAGCCTTAACCCCAAGTGGACCCACACCAAAGCCTATCAATAGAAGTGACCTCAAGATCATTCACACATTTGCTCAAGCGATCTTCTATTTTCATTCTCTGTCTTGGTTCGTCTATTTTGTTTCGGCTCACATAGGTTCAACAGAAAGAGTTTACACAGGGTTCGAAAATCGCGCAAAAATTAGTGTTTTATGTTCTGGCCACATGCATAGAATTGGCGAAAATGGGCTCTAGCCGTAGGCACATAATGGGAAGGTAGAGGCCATTGTGCCATATTCGCAGGCACATACTGGCAAGGTAGCGGCTATGGCTTTAGGTCAATATCGGGTTGATTTGGGCCATATCTGTGGACACAATGTGTTACTCATGTTACCAGGGACCCATAGCCGCATGCACAAAGTGCTATGGGTGTGACTAAGGGATTTCTAAGAATATTTTGGCTTGATCAACACCAGTTTCTCGTGTGGTGCTTCATCCGCACAATCACATATGCTCGCAGTCACTTTTTGGTAGCGTCATCAATTCAGATCTAGAATTTGAGAATTGATTTCAAATAGCTTAAATGATCTATTGGATCCTTGTTTTAGATATGCATATCTATAGATATGTTCAGTATATTTTTGTTGTATATCGGGCCCTCAAATATGCATCTACAATTTTTTGAAGTTTCCACTCTGTGACATCATTGTTCAATAGTATACTACATGAATTGATCGTGCTTTATAGCTCTCATAATCATGATCCTTTAGCAAAAGTATGTTTATGGTTACTTTATGCATGTGCTAGTTGTTTTACTACATTACGAAGATATGGATCAATGGATCATTGCTTGCTAAATCATTTGATGATGATCTAAGAAGAATATTTTCAAGGGTTTTCCCCATAGTGGGTTTTCCCTGGTATTGCACCAACCCTAGTGTCTATATGTGTGCATGATTTTCTTCCTTTGTTCCTTTATTTTCCCAGGCATATATGATGATGATAATGAAGATGTTATTGTTCTTTCTACATAGTTGCATATGCTGATGGTTAATATTTTAAATACCAATAATGATATAATGATATGGGGTGAACTTAATGTGTTTATGAAGAAATGAAACTTTCAAAGTAAGTATGAATGTAGCCCTATAAAAAAATAATAGAAAGTGGTCTAAAGGAAATAAGGGTAAGAAAAACATTTCAACATCAATAGAGCTAACAAATTTTGGTTCAGAATCAGGTGATGAGGCTCAAATTGTAGTAGGTTTGGTAGGTAAATATAATCATGGTATTGATTTTTATAATTCTCATGATAAGAAGAGATATAATTTATTTCACATAAGTTTCATTATTGTTGGAGCAGGGTCTCCTAAAGCTGCGAATTTTGTCCATTTTTGTATACTTTTGGTATTATTTAGTCTAATGCAGAGGTTTTGGGCTGGGTCAAAGCCCCGAATGCTTTGTAATGGGTCAAGGGTATACCAAGAGTTCACAAAACAAGGTTTGTAGACCATTGGATGCGTAGGCTAAATCGATATAAATAGATGAACGTTTTGAGTCTTAAGGTAGGAAAAGAATTGGATTGATGCTAAGTACGAATTGTTAAATCTATTGTCAGGTTGTTTGGGTAAGGACTCATGTTGGCTATGTGCACGGAGATCCTTTATCCTGCTATGTGCGGACCCTGCTGATTGTGTGCGCAGGCTGTATTTTGGAATTGTAAGCGGATTGTGATATTAATATATATGCGAAGCACTGTTGGATATCTAATACTATCTGGATCTATTTTGTTATGATGAATGCAAACCTAGCTATATGATTGAGTTTCGAAGTGTCTGTTTACTTGTTGCGAGTTATCTATGTTTATGTTATATGTATCTGTGATTTGTTAATAGCTATAGTTACAGTGTTCTATATTGATAATTGGAATTATGGACGTGGATGCGGAGAGATTAAATAGATCTGCGCATGATAATAGTTTTGTTATACTGTGGAATGTATTGTTAATAATCCTGTGAGTAGATCTGTTGGTGTGAACTCCATAGGCTAGGAACACAGGCTAGCTTGACTTACCTACTCTCTGTCTCAAGGTGTGGAAACCTTGTTCCAACACCCTCCCATACTACTTCAGGTGAGACTTTGGCCTACGAAAGCAGGTCACTACGAAAACGCCCAGTAGTGTAGGGGTTAGTTGGCAAACCTTAACCTCCAAACCTAGGTCAGGACCCCTCGAGCCAAAAAATGGTTCTGTTGCTAGGACCAGGAGAATTTTGAGAGAGATCGGGTAATGCCAAGAACATATTGGAAACCTGAGAAGAAAGAAATCGACGAGTGGTTTGAAAATAAAGTTCAGGAATTCACAGTGAAAGAGAATTGCAGTGCGAAGTTGACCACAGATAAGTGGAAGAATAAATACATTTTCACTGAGATCTACTAAATTTTCTTCGTGACATTCATAACTGAGCTCCAGGAGTGGCTGGTGAGGCTCGTAGACTTCCAAACGTGTTGGAAGGACGAACAGATCACATAGTGGGCCCCAGAGTTGATTCAACAGTTATAAAGGACTGATAATACCATCACCCGCACGGTAGATCACTGGGTAGATAATGTGCTCGGAGGATTTGTGACGGAATTTGCAATAGACCAGTTCGTATCCTATTCTGAGGCAGAGTAGAGGTTCTTTAAGGGTTTCCAAGGTAAGTTTCTGAAAACCCTGCCATTACTGATTAACATCTTGTTGTGTGAAAAGAGAATTCTATGCAGTCATACAAAGTGAATGAGCTCTGATCAGAGTGAGGGTACAACACGGAGTGATAAATACTACAGAAATAATCAAGAAGGGATCGATCTATCTACAGTCCAATAAGGAATTCTTCTATGCGTAGCCCTCCATCTACACCACCTTCGAACCCACATAGGGGTAAGAACTCACCCCCACCACCACCAGAAGACGATATGGCCTCGCACATGAAGGTACCCACCTTCAAAGGCATAGGGGATGAAGATATAGAATGGTTTTGTCACAGGATCAGTATGGACTACGCAGAATATGGAAAACAATGCTGTAAAAAGGGTGCATCTATCCCTTACCTTTGAAGGAAGAGCCTTGGATTGGTATATAGGATACATAGCTCAACATGTGAATGCGACCATTGAGGAGATTAAGAATGCCTTGAAACAACAGTTCAAGAAGCATAAGTCCTAATCTCAGATAGTGAATGATCTGAAATATTTCAAGCAAGGACCGGCTGAGTCTATATGGGAAGCTGACCAATGGTTAAAGAAGGTAATTAGAGAAGGAGGATTTCTATATGATGATAGGCAGCACACAGAGTGGTTCACTGCTATGTTACTGCCCCACCTGCCCGTACCAATGGGTCATCAAGACATTGAATCACAAGAAAAAGCCTTGGATATTGCTATGAAGATGGAAGCTATTCCAAGAGATGATACCCAGTTAGGAGTACAAAAAATACAAGGACAAGTAGAGGCAATGCACATGGAGATCCAGAATCTGTGGAAGGAGCGAGGTACAGAGGCTAGCCTTGATAGATGGTGCATACGATGCAGGGTGAATGGCCACAATAAGGATAATTGTCCTCTGCTAGCATACTACATGCAGGTTTAGGGACCCAGCCCATTGTGTCCTATGGAAGCTACGAGACCAAGTGAGACGGTGTTGTGGTGCGATGATTGTCGTGTTGTTGGGCTACATGATACCAACCACTGCCCCCGCCTTGCCGCATATGTCCCATAAGTAAAGCAACAATGGTGTAGGTTTTGCAAATCTTTAGGACATGATTAGAATAATTTTCGAACTTATGATATGATGATAGATCGAGGAAACCTATATAGGGTACAGGCAGATCCTTCCTCACGGATCCTTCCTCGCCAAGATCCCCCTCAGGCATAGGTGGCTACCCAACTAGGGGTAGGGGAGGGGGTCGAGGTGGAAGCGCAGGTAGGGGAAGAGGGCAACTTATCTGTTATAAGTGTGGGGAGGTAGGCCACTTTGCAAGAGACCACCCGAACCCGGCAAGACAGTCCTGCAGATATTGCAGACAGCTAGACCATGTGATTGAAGACATTCTAATTCTGATCACAAAGATGTAGGAAAAGCAACAGACACCTATGCAAAATGTGAAAAGGGTCAAGGCGGAACCCCGAGATGATGGACCAAGTGTGAATTTCATAACACGTAGTGGGATGGCTACTGGGGGGCTGAAGAGAAGGTTGTGTATGAACCTCTGATCCAAAAAGCAGTAATCAAACCAAAGGAGTTAGACCTACAGAAGGAAAAATAAACCTTTGTCACAGGTCAACAAGAATTTTCTAAGGCTGAAACATCTACTTCTCAGACCCATGAAGACATTAAAGTAGAGGACGAGGTCTGACCATTTTTGCAAGCATGTATGAAGCTACTGCGTAACCAGTAGGCCCTCGAGAACCTCCAAGCACTACTAGACAGCTGCGCAGAAATAAATAATCCACCCTTAGAAGTTAAATGAGTGCACAAAATGTACAAACATAAGAAACGCATGGGTAGGGAGATGCAGCTTAAAGTAAAAATCGATGCTTATGAAATGGATCAGGTTATTTTAGACCTAGTGTTAGGATATTCCAACACATAGGAAATAGTTAAGAATAACTTAGTCTAGTGTAGAGTTAGGTAAAGTGTGTTTCTTTACCATGTACATTTGTAACTTATAATTTGACGGTCATGATTTGTAGTGATCCGACGGTTCACTCTCTCCTCGATATTAACGACACTTGATCCGTGGCTTAACACCTAATTAGTCCATGAACTCTATTTAAAGGGCATGGAGGGTCATTTTTTGGTTAATATTTTATGAGAGAAACATATGTAAATTTTCTTTTCATATTAATAAATTGCCTGAAGTGGTCGTGTTGGCTCAGGCCGTGGACTGTTTCCCTCTTTGAGGGTTTTAACCACGTGATTATACTGGTGTACTGATTTATGATCTATTTGTGAGTGGTGACCTTTGGTTCTTGATCTAAGGAACTTACCCTATAAATTCCTACATGGTAGTAGATCTATTTTGAGGGCCGCATCTGTTGTTGATCCAAATCCGAAGCTGGTTTAACTGCATGTGACTGTTGTTTTGTAGATCTACTATTTTTGAACTTTTTCAGGCCTGGAAAACTACTCTGTTGTGTCCAGAGCATCTATTATAGTGAGGAACACCTTTTGTTTCATGCGAAAAGTTTTCTGGTTGCCTAGGTTATTTTAGTTTAGATTTGGAGGCATAAAGTATTTTCTTTTGCAGTTATATTTGTTAATAGTTCTTCTTATTTCAGTTCCCTCTGTTATTTCAGTTTGTAGGTTTTATTTATTTTACGGATCTATACCATATTCTCTGCATATGCTATTTTCTCTGTGCTGTGTGCGATCTCGGCAAATCAGAAACATGAAGAAGTTTCTTTTCACTACGTATGCTCTTTCCCCGCGTTTTTGTGCAATCTTGGGAAATCAGAAATAGTAAAAATATAGATAGTTTCCGGTAAGGCTAAATGAATAACTAACAGTCTGTCATAAGGCTTGTATTTCTTTGTTTGCTTAGTTTTTTGTGCAGGAAGAGCACACACACGAAAGAACAGTTGACAGCCAAACATATTAAAGAGAGTATTTTTCTTCCAAATTTGTTTGGAAATCACATTAACGCCTTTGCTTCAGCTCCAGACCGCGTTAGTAAAGGCACACTAATGCAACTCTCTGCTCTTGACCAATGTGTTATAACACTAACGAATTGTATGCTCTTGACCAGTGTGTTATAACGCGCTCCCTACTCTTGACATGTGCGTTAGTAATGTTGGTGATCCTCTAAAACAGAGCGTTAATACAACAAACTAACACTGCCCTTGACTCGTGTTTTCAAAAGGGCATAAATTCTTCATCCGGAAGCCGTTTCTTGAGCTGTTTTTTTTAAACGACCTAATTTTTTAAGATCTTTCCATTGGAGCAGTTAGTTTCACCTTTTCTCAGCGTCAGGCTTAAAAAAAAAAAAGGAAAGTGCATGCCCGATTATTCTTAACAGCACCAATTATTTCCAATGGCTACCTCACATGGTAGATATACTTAGAAGTAAATGGCTTTATAGAATAGACATAGGTCAAGAAACTAAACCTTCCAATGATGATAAATTTCCTAAATGGGAAAATAAACAAGATCAAGAACGAGGGTTGATAGGAATGTCCATTGCTCAAGATCTTCGATTTCATATCCTTGACATTGACACCCCTGATAAAGCCTTGGACAAGCTCAATATTGACTTTGGCATTCAACATCAAATCAGGGCCCACTAGCTTGAAAATGAGTTGCTTGCTTTGGACCCCAATAATTTCTCCTCTATTGAAGATTTTTTGTCCAAATTCAAGACCCTTAGACTTATTTTAGAAGGTTGTAAGGTCAAAAAGGAAGATGGTAGCCTCATATATTGCATTCTTGCTAAGCTTGGCCCTGCATACTCTGTATTTGTTTCTGCCTTCCATTCCACTAGAGAAGCCATCATTTCTTCTGGAACCACCTACAAGAATCCCTCTTTTGATTCATTTTCTGATTCTTCGATAAGAGAACAATAAAAACTCTTACACCTTGGTCTCATCACTCATGGAAATGCTTCTAAGAAAGCCTTAGCATCCTAACAACAATCATATCAAAAGAATCCCAAGAAGCAATATCCTAACTAGTATGGTCCTAAACCAAACAAGGGTCCTAAGAAATTTCAGCCACAAACTAAAAAATCAAATCACCAAAATGATAAAGCAAATAAAAGCAAAGGGAAGAAGACAAATAGACATTGCAACTTTTTTAATCATGATGGCCATATAGATTCAAAAAAATTTAAGAAGATGGAAGCCTTAGAAGCAGCAATGAAGAAGCACAACATCAATTTGGAGCACTCTTCACCATCATCTTCAGGCATGGCACTTTCTTCTTGTGGTTTTCAAGCATCAAGATCTGGTTATGCATTAAATGTATCTTCTTCCTCTCCTTCTCATGAGTGGCTCATTGATTCTGGAGCTTCTTACCACATGGCCAAAAATAAAGCCATGTTTTCTTCTTTAAATGACTATAACACCAAACATATTTATGTTGGTGATGATAGATCTCTTAATGTTGTAGGATCTGGAACCATTCATCTAGATAATGGTCAGTTAATGATGTACTATGTGTTCCTACCTTTTCATGCAACCTTCTATCTGTTTATTAGATGACTCATTTAGGTGAAGGGAAAATAATATGATTCTCACCTCATGAAGTTGTAATCAAGGATATCAAACATCCTAGACATATTTTAGCTACTGGAATTGCTGATGATTCCATAAGGTTGTATAAGTTTGAAAACTTTGGGTCATCATGTCTTCCCTCTTTTTTTGTTGCTCATAATGATGAAGTGATAAAAATTTGGCATGAGCTATTTGGTCACTTAAACTATCGCTCTCTTCAAACTCTATGTAAGGAAAATATGGTGACTAGTCTTCCTATGGTATCTTACCGAGATGTTGTTTGCTTCAGATGTGTACTCGGAAAACATCATCGGGATAGTTTTGACAAATGTGCCTCTTGGCACGCTTCAGCCCCTTTGCCGCTTGTGCCCAGTGATTTATGTGGTTCACTTCCTATTGTTTCTTTCTCTGGTTGCAAGTACTTCTTAAATTTCATTGATGATTTTTCTAGACACAGTTAGGTATACTTCTTAAAACTCAAGAGTGAAATTTTTAACATGTTCTTCGCCTTTAAGGCCTTTGTTGAGAAAAAATATGGACATCAAATTCTTAAGTTAATATCAGACAATGGAGGAGAATATGTTAACAACAAATTTATCAACTTCTGCACTAAGCATGGCATTCAATTGCAACATATTGTTCCATATACGCCACAACAAAATGGTGTAGCTGAAAGGAATAATTGCACCTTAAAAGAAATGGCTAATTGTATGCTTCAATCTAAAGGACATGGTCTCAATTTTTGGGCAGAAGCCATTAACTATGCAAATTACATAGTAAATCACACTCCTAATAAGGTTTTAAAGAATATAACTCCAAAAGAAGCTTGGAGCTCTATCAAACCAAATGTAAGTCACTCTCGTGTTTTTGGAAGTGATGCTTGGGCCCATATTCCAGATGCGAAACATAAAGCCTTAGAAACTAAGAGTGAAAAATGAATTTTTGTTGGATATTCTGAAGATGTCAAAGGATATAGAATTCTTCAACCAAAATCCAAAAATATAATCATTAGAAAAGATGTAAAATTTTATGAAAATAAATCGTCCTGCGAGCCTAGTTTGGAGGGTGTGCCACCTTTGGCCTGCGAGCTTGATTCGGCATATGTGCCACCTCTCTCTCTCTCTCTCTCTCTTCTATTTTTAATAGCATTCCTTCTGTTGGCTCCCCGTAATTTTATAGATTGATTGAGATAAAAATGAACAGGGTAACATCAAACCAAGTTTTGTAATCCAAGGACCTAGCCTTCCTGGATTCGGAGAGGGATCTCTCTAGTAGGTGCAAATATGTGAACTTGTTTGCTGATTATGGTTGATTTTAGGCTAGATTTTAAGTACAGGGTCTTTTGATGGTTTTTGGTTGGGTATGATGCTCAAATGGATTTATATAGAAAACATGGAAGATTATAAAGTCATTGGGAAATGGAGTCTAACAAGGTCATGATAAGTTCATCAATGGTCTCAAGAGCATTTGCAGGGAAATTTTAACTTGGTTGGTGGGTCTTTGAGGTTGTGGTGGATGATGAGATAGACATTAATTTTGAGAAACAAAGTTTGAAAAAGAGAAGTAAAGAACTCTTTATCATATACTTTCAACTAAGGGAGTTAGAAGAATCATAAGCATCGAGAAGAAATAAAAGGCAGAGGAAACCCTACGCTCTTTGATTCAAACTTAAAGCAAATAATTTATCCAAGATAAACATTCAAATGAAATATATAAAGGTAAGAAACTTATTTAACTTTCATGGATTTCACCATCAAGAGCAGAAAATATTTAAGATGCACAAATAACTATAACAATAGAAGGAGAGAAAACCTAAACATCTAAAGTTACAGCTGTGAAGGTTCCTTGAAAAAAATTTAGCTAGTAAAGGCAAAGAGGATGATTCAAACAAACTTCTTTCGTAAACCTAGGCAAAGATGCTTTAAAGAGTTAATTCCAAAACAGAGTATTTCAGTAGCAACAATATGCAGGGCTAGTGATAAATCATACTTGACACTAACTGATCTAAACCATTCAAGAAATGGATAAGCTAAGAACTTCTTAGAGAGAAATAGATAGATTACCTAATATATCTCAACAGAAGAAAATATTAAGGCAGTGAAGGACAAACAAAAGTAAGGTGCCATCAGGAAAAATTTCTTAATCTAATTTTTTTATCTTACTGCAACATAGCAAGATGGAAAACATAATGGAAAACTAGAAAACATAAACATAAGAAACACTTCACCATAAACCAAGCTTTATGGATCCTGCAAACAGTCCTCCTCCATCAACAAACAAATCAGGTCATGCATGAGCTCCAAGACATCAAATTCTCATCAAAAAATCCAAGAGACTATGTATTGCTCCAAAATAAGTCATCAAAATCCAACCAAATACACAAGAGACTCATTCTCTATTTATGGAGAAAATGAGGCGGTGGAAACCCTAAGAAGCTTTTAGAAACCCTAATTTAGCCATAAATGTCATAAATGTGCTTAATGACCATGCAAGGCCCAAGACACATAAGAGATAAGAAAATAAATGAAAAATACCAAAACATAACTCCCCAATAAAATCAGGAGTTTTTTGTCCAAGAAAATATTAAAAAACCAATTTTCCATTAATTAGTGTCTTTTGTTGACTTTTTGGGAAAATAAAGTCCAAGGGCGCAACGCCACTTTTGCAGAAAATAGGTTGTTTTGCAACCAAGTTTTCGACCACTTCTCGATGTCGTATTTGACTTCGAGATGGATCGTTGGAAATATTGAAGAGTATAATTTTCAAATCTACCTTTTTTTTTCTCAATCGTACCTCTAAAATTTTCCCAAAAAATGGAAAAATCCAAGGCTGCCAGGGGCGTAGCACCTGTTCAGAAAAGGACACAGAAAGGTCACATTTTGGGTGTTTTTTGACCATTCGAGGGGGTAAAAATGCTCCAATTGAACTGAAATTTTGTGGTTAGCCTACTTGTGACATGAAAAATATAAAAATGTAAACTTTAGCAGCTGAGGGTTCCCCAAAAAAGAGCATATCTCCTAGGGTGTTGTGCTCCTAGGGCCTCAAAATTTTGAAAACATAAAAACTTCTCCTATGCACAGCGCCATTTTTCAGAGGGAATTTGGAGGCCTTCCTTATGTCGGAATGAGCTCTGTGATAGCTCGTTGGAAATATTGACTTATATAATTTCCAAATATCAATTTTTTTCTTGATTGAAGTTGATTTTCCTCGTCAAAAGTTTATTTTCCCATGACTGGTAAAAAAGTGCCGAGTGCTGGTGCAAAAATGCAGAGTGTTGGTGCAGACAAATTTTGGAGGCCTTCCACAACTCCAAATTGCGATCGTGATAGCTCATTGGAAATATGGTTGAGTCTAATTTCCAAAAATTCTTTTTTTTCTATTTGGTATTCATTTACCTGTCCAAAATCTGATTCTTCCAACAATGGTCAAAAAGTGTTGAATGCTGGTGTAGAAATGAGGAATGCTAGTGAAAACCACTTTTGGATGTCTTCCTCAATTCAAAATTGAGCTCATTATAGCTCATAGGAAATTTCTTTAAGTCTAGTTGTCATTGTATGTATTAAGAAAGTCATTTGGACACTTCAGCCGTGAGAAAAACTGATTTTCCAAAGGTCACTCCAAAAGTAAAGAATTTCTCCCGTGACACATGTATTTTTGACATTGATCTGAAACCATGATACCTGTGTAAAAAATGAAGGAGGTTTTTCTTCTTGGCCCTATGATGGACAAAAAAATCTCTCAATTTTTCCAAATTCATCTCTTTCTAGTCAAAAACACAATTTGAAGCAAAACTAGCCCTAGGTGTGACACATGGCTTGTCTCTTGGAATGAATTATTGGAAAATGATGGAGGCATATGTTTATGAGCTGGTACAGACTTATTCTTTCTGACATGATCTATAAAATGAATCGTTTTCTCTTGTGCCTCCTTTTCATATCAAATCCTAGCTTAGTTGGAAGAGGAAATTAGGGTTTGGTGTGAGGATTTAGGATTGCCTTGCAGAGGGAGGGGAATGAAGGGATTAAGGGTTATATAAATTCTTGGGGAAATTTTGGGGGATAGGGATAGATGTTAGGGAGTAGGGGAAAGTGTAATTTCAGGAATTGAGTGAGGGGAAGGGGTCCAAAAGGTCGAAACATAAGCCTAGTCTTAAAAAGTGTCAATTTGTGGCAATAATCTAGGTTTTGTAGAAAAATGATGATTCTGAGGGATAGGAGTGATGGGAAGTGTTTATGGAGGTATTTTAAGGATAGGAGGAGGTGTAAGAGCATAAATATATAAGCCTTGTTGATTATTTAATCATGGAGGTCATGAAACCAAGAAAAATGCCCTTAAAAACCCTAGATAGGCAATGGAGGAGTTTAGACAAAACAAAATAGAGGGATGAGGCCAAAGGTGGCGAAAAATAGTGATAATGAGTGGCATGAGGCCATGATGGGTCTTCTGGGATGGGTGAGATGAGCTTGGCATGACAGAATGATGAAATAGTGAAAAATTTATCCTAAGTATAATGAAGGCCGTGAGATTTCTAGAACTCATAATGTTCATGAACTTTGTTTCTAGAAATATAGAACTGATACTTAGTCATATTTAGATAGTGAAAATTATGGATGACTAAAAGTGGCTCCACTTGGGGACGGCAGCTCCTTTTCAGAAGGTGTCCAGAAATTTCAGACCTCTTGGTTTTTGAAGACTAGTGCCTCATCCATTGGGTACATTTTTACCTCTTTCACTTGCTGATGCTTTCTTGAAGCTGTGATCTTTAGTAATCTGAAAAAAAATGATTAATTTCAACATCATCTCTACCTACCCAACCTAATTTCCTAACATTTTTTCTTCCTTGGGTGCATTTGAACTGAAAAACCCTTGACATTTTTCTTTTTGAAAACAAAAATCAAACTATCTAATTGTACCATTATCTCTTCTAAGAGTTCAGATTAGGCTAATGAACTCTTTTTATTTTCTACCTAATATACTCATTTGTCAAGATCAAGTTGTTTGAAAAACTTTATTCTCGATCCTACTAACATGAAATTGAAAACATGTTTTAAATCAGGATTAGGCAATCTAACTTACCATGGGTTGTGGCATTAGAACAAGATGCACATAAACATTATTTTTGTACCAACAAAACTAGAAACTATAAGGGAAGTAATCAATCATTTGTTAGGCATCCCTATCCTTCTCTTTGGTTCATTTTTAGGCATGTGGAACCAAAATTCTTCATTCATAATCTATTTCTTTTGACAAGTCAAGTTCACATGATTTGACAAGAATATTTTTCACTAACTTATCAACAATAAATTTAAAACATGTTTAGCCATGATTAGGATAGATGACTGAACAAGACTTATTTATGAACCAGTAGTGGCATTTAAACTTTCACACTTTCAGTAGTTCTATTTTTTGGGTATGGGGCTTTACCTCTTTTCAAATCTGCCCTCTTTTTCTACCTTTCTTTGTTTTTGTGTTTTTTCTTTCTTTCCAAACAACCTAGAACTAAAAAGAGGCTCACAAGGCTGAGCTTATTTTGTGTTCCTATCTATCCTAATATAACCTTTACATGATATACATTCATTTGGTGAACTCCCTTTTCCAATATAACCAATAAAGTAGATGATTCTATTGTGTAACCAGCTCCAAAAATAGAAGAAAAAAGATATCAACGCCTTAGAAATAAGCCACTTCGATGGGGAAGCCTCCAATACATTACATAAATGAACAATAATTGGATGATACAATTTACAACCTCCTTTCTATATATAGGAGTCCATGGGGCCATAATGTAATCCTAGTGGGGCCACAATGTAATCCTAGCCAACCTAACAATAATAATTTAAGGGCAAAATAATAACAATATGGGGGTTACAAGGGTACAATAATAACAATAAGGGGGTTACACTAACAATAATAAGGGACTATACTAGTAATATAGGGACCTAACATGCCCCTCTCCTTCAAAAAAGTGTTGTCCTCAATGCTTGAGTAGCTCTGGGTGCTTCTGTATAAAATTCTCATCCTCCCATGTAGAATCTTCAGTGGGTAAGTTTTTCCACTTGATGAGATACTCTGAAATTGATCGATTCCGTAGCTGTCGAGTTCTTGTTTCCATGACCACTTCAGGTTCCAATATTATTTTTCCTTCCTCATCAAGTTCTGGAAATATTGTTTGAACTGGAAGATTTTCACCTATAACCTTCTTTAAACATGAAACATGGAAAACTGGATGTACTCGCGAAGAAGCAGGAAGCTCCAATTTGTATGCCATAGAACCAATCTTTTGCAACACCTTGTAAGGACCATAGTACTTTGGTGATAATTTATTATCCTTCTTGGCTTGCTTGAGGGACATTTGTTTGTATGGTTGTAGCCGTAAAAATACCCAATCTCCTACATCAAAACTTCTCTCACTGCGATGTTGATCTGCCTGTTGTTTCATTCGGTTTTGTGCCAAATTCAGGTTATCCTTTAAGAGTTGGAGAACTTCTTGCTGATGCTCGATGTGATCTTCCACTGCTTGAACCTTCGAATTTTCCCTTATATATGATGTGATGGATGGTGGATGATATCCATAAAGTGCCATAAATGGGGTCATTTTTGCTGCAGTATGGAAGGAAGTGTTATACCACCATTCAGCGAGAGGTAACCACTTGACCCATTGTGTTTTTTTATTAGATACAAAACAACGAAGATATCCTTCCAAACATTTATTTACGATCTCAGTTTGACCATCAGATTGAGGATGATAAGATGAGCTATGAGCTAATTGAGTACCCAAACAAGAAAATAACTCCGTCCAAAAATTTCCAGTAAAAATGGGATCTCTGTAGCTCACAATAACCCTTGGGCTTCCATGTAGCTTTTGAATTCTATCCATAAATGTAGTAGCAACTGTACTTGCTTTAAATGGATGAGATAATGCACAAAAGTGTGCATACTTGGTAAGTCTATCAACTACCACCATGATGACACTCTTTCCTTTGGACTTGGGTAAACCTGTGATAAAATCCATTGAAATCTCCTCCCAACGTTGACTTGGAATGGATAAAGGTTGTAGAAGACCCGGGGTCTTAATTGTCTCAATTTTATTCTGCTGGAAAACCAAACATTCTGCCACAAACTTTTGAATATCAAATTTAAGGCCATCCCAAAAAAATTCTTTCTTCACCCTGTGGTAAGTTTTTAAAAATCCTGAGTGTCCTCCTAAAGGAGAAGTGTGCAGTTCCAAAAGAATCTTTTGTTTTAGTTGGGAATTCCTACAAAGATATAAGTGATCTTTGTACCATAAGGAATCATTTTTCCAACTAAATGTATCATATGTACTAGGATCTTGCTGCAACTTTTGAATGAGTGTCCATAAATCTTTGTCCTTCTTCCATTCATCTCTTGCTTCGGTTATCCAATATGGTTGGATAATAGCAATGGCACAAAGCAATGCTTCCACCTCTTCATTCTTTCTTGAGAGTGCATCTGCAACAACATTATGCTTTCTTTTTTTGTAGATTATTTCAAATTCATAACCAAATATCTTTGTGACCCATTTTTGCTGCTCTTCTGAAGATAGCCTTTGTTCCAAAAAGTGTTTAAGACTATCATGATCAGTTTTTACCTTGAAGTGTCTTCCCATTAGGTAAGTTTGCCATTTCTTTAGTGGATGCAGTATTGCTAACATTTCCTTCTAATAAATAGGTTTCTGTAAATACTTTCCTTTGATTGGACAACTTTCAAAAGCAATGGGTCTTCCTTCCTGCATTAAAATAGCACCAATTCCATTTCTTGAGGCATCACATTCCATAATAAAGGTTTTTGTGAAGTCTGGTGTAGCTAAGACTGGTGCTCCACACATTGCCTATTTAAAATGTTCAAAGGCCTTAGTTGCTTCAAGAGTCCATGAAAATGCATCTTTCTTCAATAATGTTGTTAGAGGTGTTGCTATTCTCCCATAATTCTTAACAAAATTTCAATAATACCCTATTAACCCTAGAAATCATCGCAACTGCTTTATGGTTGTGGGGACTTTCCATTCCTTAATGGCTTTAATTTTGTTAGGGTCTACCTTAACACCCTCGTGAGATACAATATGACCAAGATATTCCACCTCTTGTACTCCAAAGAAACATTTGTATGTTTTTGCATATAATTATTTCTCCTGCAATAGTTTGAGCACCCTGTCAATATGTTCAACATGATCCTTCCAAGACCTGCTGTAGATTAGTATATCATCAAAAAATACTAGCACAAATTTTCTAAGGAAGGGTTTGAAAATGGAATTCATCAACCCTTGAAATGTAGAAGGTGCATTGGTAAGACCAAAAGGCATGACCAAAAATTCATAATGACCCTCATGAGTTAGAAATGTTGTTTTTGGAATATCTTCAGTCTTCATTCTAATTTGATGATATCCTGAACGAAGATCCAACTTGGTAAAATAAATTGCTCCATGTAATTCCTCCAATAATTCATCAATCACAGGAATGGGAAATTTATCTTTAATGGTGAGCTTATTGAGCTCCCTATAATCCGGACACATTCGCCATGATCCATCCTTCTTGTGTACCAATACTACAGGAGCAGAGAAAGAACTTTGACTAGGTTGAATTATACCCGCCTCTAACATTTCCGCAATCATACGTTCAATTTCGCTCTTTTGGAAGTAAGGATATCTATAAGGCCTGATGTTTGGAGGAACACTTCCTGGAATCAAATGAATAGCATGATCATGATCACGAATAGGTGGGAGTCCTTTGGGACTTTCAAACACCTTGGAATGATTGTCCAAGACTTGTTGGAGATCTGCAGAAATAGATGATTTTGATGTCGGAACTTCTAGTGAGCATAATTGTGCAATTACACCTCGTTGTTCTTTCTTTAGAAGCTTTGTCATGACATTAGAGCTTATTATCCTTCCCGGCTTCCCTTCAATACCCCGTAATTCGACTTCCTTTCCTTCTGAAAAAAATTTCAAAAAAAGTTCTTGAAAATTAAAAGCTACCGTCCCCAAAGATTGTAACCATTGTACTCCTAGTACAACATCAGCACCTCCCATAGGAATGGAAAGCATTGGACTTGTCAACACATATTCCCCCATGGTTAGCTTCATATTATGGCATTTTCCAGAGCAATTTATAGTTCCTCCATTTGCAACCATCACTTGACATTCTGGTGCTGGGTATAGGAAACAATTTAATTTTTTGGCTACCTTACAATGAATAAAATTATGGGTGCTACCTGAATCAATCAACACTATTACCTTTTTCTTCTTGATATGTCCTTCTATCTTGAGAGTTTGAGGAGTGGTAATTCCTGTCAGTGCATTACACGATATGGTCGGATTCATTTCTTCCCCTTCTATGGCTGGTTCCTGGTGTATATCCTCTTCTTGTTCATTTTCTTCTTCCTCTTCACAATCTATGTAAAATAATTTCTTCTCAACACACTTATGACTTTTAGTGTATTTGCTATCATAGCTGTAGCAAAGCCCTTTTGCTCTTTTTTCTTCCAATTTTTGTGGTGTCAACCTTGTAGGTTGTGGAAATCTAGGCATAGCAACACTTCCTTCTTTATAGAAGTGAAAGGTAGGCTTCCTTGTCAGCATAATTTTACATTCAATTTTTCTTGCCAAACTGAATGCCTTCTCCAATGAATCAGGTTCCAAAACGCGAACTTCATGTTGGATGTTATCCTTTAAAGTGCCTATGAAGAGATCAATCCTGTTTTCCTCTGGAATATCAGTTACCCTTATATTCAATTTTTGGAAGTCCTTAATGTGCTCCCCCATTAAGCCCTTTTGTTTTAGATTTATCAATTGGCTAAAGAAGGTGTTGCTCTTTGTATCATCATAATGTGCTATCATTTCCTCTGTAAAAATTGACCAAGTGAAATTTTTTTTACGGGAGCAAAGCCATCGATACCATACACATGTATTTTGTTCTAAATGTAAAGTTGAAATGCGTACCTTTTGTGTGTTTTGCACGTTATGGAGATCAAAATATTGCTCCATTTGTAGTATCCATGTTACAAGATTCTTTCCATAAAACTTCCTCATCTCCATTTTTGGAATATGGTGGTTCTTCCTGCCAACATTAGAGTTTTTGAAATCATGATTAACATTTGTTTTTTTCTCATCGTGAGTTTCTTCTAATGTCCTTTCACCATTATGAAACATTTCTTGTATCAATTTTGTCAAACCTTCCATGTCTACTTTTAGATCATTCTTCATGTTTTCCATGTTTTCTTTCATGTCATCCATCTTAGCTTCCACGCCATCTTCCATGCCATCCATCTTAGCTTCCACACCTTTCTTCAAAACTTCCATTTCATTTTTTGTTGCTCTTTGTTGTAATTTTGATAGATCATGTTGCAATTCTTCATCTTCATGAGTCATAGTAGAGCCTTCTGAAGGCTTAATGGGTGTTGAATTATTTTTACGGGGCATATTTTAGAACCCAATACTGATATATATTCTATAATATGCCCTTGGAATCAATTCAAATTTATTCTTCAAACAAGACTTATGCAATTCGGAAAAAAAATACACACCTTTTTCTTGCTTTTTAGGAGATCAATATTTAAATTGGATTATCTTTGTGATTGCAGCACTACAATATTTGAATTTCAGTACCAACGTAGCCCTCTGAATTCTCTTTCTAATGCCACATTTCTGACCTACTTTTGATTCTCCAAGACAAAGTTGTGTCCAATCTCCCACAATGACCTAATTATGGAGTGGTTCAGTAGGGCAAATTCGTACAACTTGCCACGTGTCACTATTTCGCCCTTCACCTCTGAAATTGATAGCCAAGAAACTATAGTTTGTTTAATTGTGACCAATTTTTACGGCACTCCAATCCAATTCCCAGAGAGAGAGTTATGAATCTTTTCCCACGATCACCTCTTTGAGATGAAATTTGGGAGCCTGAAAAAGCACTAACTTCCACAGATCATATCTCTGAAAATAATGTGAACCAAGATCTGAAATTTTTTGATGAGTTTCCTCAGGATTTCGGCTTCACACCCTAAAAATTTCAGATTCCGAACCTTCGTAGAAAAACATTTATAGCGAAAATTCCACGATGACCTGTTTAGAGTAGCGAAACCCCAGAATCCAAAGCTCTAATACCAAATGTTGTGTAACCAGCTCCAAAAATATAATAAAAGAGATATCAACGCCTTATAAATTAACCACTTCAAGGGGGAAACCTCCAATACATGACATAAATGAACAATTCTTGGATGATACAATTTACAAAACCTTCTTTCTATATATAGGAGTCCATGGGGCCATAATGTAATCCTAGTGGGGCTACAATGTAATCCTAGCCTACCTAAGAATAATAATTTAAGGGCACAATAATAACAATATGGGGGTTACAAGGGTACAATAATAACAATAAGGGGGTTACACTAACAACAATAAGGGGCTATACTAGTAATATAGGGACCTAACATATTCCATGATTGATCTTGTTTCAGCTCTTTGAGAGTGTTGAAGAAATCAAAAGGCCAATTACACCTCACTTGTTTTCGAATAGTAGTGCCTAAAATTTTCTTTAAAACTTGCATCAAACTGCTCTTGAAATTTTTTAATCCTTCTTCAAATGCCTTTAACAAATCAGGAAAGGGATCTTGAAACAATACCTGAATGTGAATATTCGGTAAATAAGCTTGATCCAGGACTGCTTCTTCTTCCATTTGGCTAATCTTGGGTCTTTTTTGGGAAAGAAACTCCTTCTCTTCCTCATGATCATTTGCACTGTCAGACTCATCATATATTTCCATGGCGTCCTCTAGCAAACCTGATTGAAAAGAGCTATAGATGTTCTCTTTCTCTTATGAAGGCTAGATATAGGGCTGAATGTGTTCTTTATTGTTAAAATAAATACGCAAATATTGCTGAATTATGATTGCATTAAGGTTGTCTTTGATGAACTGAAAGGAAGCACAACAAAGAGGTAAAGATCCTTCCCTTTCTCCCAAAATTTCTGCACTTTCTTCTTCATTGTCATGGCTGAGTGGTATTTGCTGATCACTATACTTGAGCTGCGGAGAATGATTGTCTTTGTCCCACAAAATAATCATTGATTGTTCGGTAGTGTTGGCTTGAGTTTGGATAACATAATAATCATGATATTGATCATATTTGGGAAAATTATTCATAGGAGGAATGTCATCCATTATGCACACTTGATCAGCAGATTGTTCAACCATATGAAAAGGAAAGTGTTCATGGCCAATAGCTTCTCCTTTAGCAATTTGAAATGACTCAAAGCACAAGGGTAGGGACTCAATAGGTGTTTTCTCATCTTTCATTTCTGGTTTTGTAATCCAAACAACCATACCAAGATGATTTGAGGGGAGAACTTCTGGATTTGAAAAAGGGTTTGTATTATCCATTTCCTCCCTTACTAATTCTTTAGAGCATTCTACCTTATTTCTATTTTCAATTTGCTTGTAATACTCTCTAAATAGTGAAGCACAAGATGTTGGAAGACATATAGTACTTGAAAAATTTCTACATCTACTTCTTTGCAACCTTGGTAAGCCAGTATGTTTTTATAGCTACCTTTGCATTGAAATGACTGATTTGGTTCCTCCCAAGAAAATGGGACCGGCTGCTCTGAATAATCAGCACCAATCTCAACCATGTACTCTTCCTCTTTCCTACCAAGTATATGCATCATTTTATTGATAGTATCTATCAACATCTCTAGTTTTAACTCTGAAGAAGTTATTTTCTCTTGAGCTGCTTTATCCTTCCTTATTTCTTCTAACTTTTCCTCTCTTTCCAGTATGTTGAATTCCACAGTAATTTCCATATTCTGTATTTCTTCTAGGTTTGAAGGGTATTTTTCTCTTATTTGGAATTCCATCTTTGGGTAAAAAGTACTTGGGTAGTGCAAGAGAGCCCACCCCAAAGGTGGCTTTATCTTAGCAGGTATTGCATTGTATACCTTATTGAACCTGGTGAAAAGTCTTGTAATGTCTCCCCTGGTTGTCTTTTTAAATTCTTGTATTCCTCTATGATGAGAACTTCATTTCCCATGATAACCCACCTATCTAAGAATACTTGATTAAATTGATGAAAATTGATAATGCTTGCAGCTGGAAGTTCCTTAAACCAACTCCTAATTTTTCCTTGTAATGATAAGGAAAAAATTCTAATATGCACACCATATTCTTCTATTTCATAAAGGTCAAGTAAATTCTCGAGATTTTGAATGTGTTCTTCAGCAGTGACTTTTGAACTTTCTACATCAAATATGGGTAGCTTATTTGCAATATTTGCAGGGAGGGCTTGGAAGATAGGAGGCAAAATCAGAAGCTTGTATCTTTCTGGGACCTTTGTGGGTATAGGTAGTGAAAAAAGAGATTTATGGCTATTTGAGGTTTCAGCAAGAGGAGGAAAGGTAGCATGAGGCTCATGTTTCACTAGATCATCCACAGTTGAATATGGGGTAAGAATAGGTGTATAATACTGATCATGGTCTAAAATTTGAGGCTTAGCTTTTCGAGGCTTGAGATCTTTCCAACGATAAATGTAGATCTCATTAGTTTATTCTTGATTAGGCTTAAGGTAGGATAGAACATAGTTATAAATAAAAAAAATAATTTATTGAATCCAACTTAGGCCTGAATGCTCTTTCTTTCTTGGATGACTGGTCATGTTTCAGGTTCTTCCTCTAGTGGAGCCTTTATGTCTATTGAGATTTGTGGAGTCACCAAGTGGATTATTTCAAATATATTAAGGCGGGTTTTTGTGCACCATCAGCAACTGAATACCAATCTAAGGATGTTTGTGGGCTTTCTGAGGTCTTAAGGATGTCTAAGATACAATTTACTCGGAAGGTCCCACTGTGATTGCCATTATGTTGGTGTGAGTGGTGGGATAAATCCACAAGATAGTACTCTTAAGGGTTTTTTTGAAATTTTTAGGGAAGTCTAAGTTTGTTTATCACTCAGAGTCCCACCGTGATCACCATTATGTTAGCTCCCTGTAATTTTCTAGATTGATTGAGATACAAATGAACATGGTAACATCAAACCAAGCTTTGGAATCCAAGGACCTAGCCTTCCTAGATTCAGAGAGGGATATCTCTAGTAGGTTCAAAGATGTGAACTTGTTTGCTGATTAGGGTTGATTTTAGGCTAGATGTTAAGTACAGGGTCTTTTGATTGTTTTTGGTTGGGTATGATGCTCAGATGGATTTAGATAGAAAACATGGAAGATTATAAAGTCATTGGGCAATGGAGTCTAACAAGGTCATGATAAGTTCATCAATGGTTTCAAGAGCATTTGCAGGGAAATTTTAACTTGGTTGGTAGGTATTTGAGGTTGTGGTGGATGATGAGATGGACATTAATTTTGAGAAACAAAGTTTGACAAAGATCAGTAAAGAATTATTTATCATATACTTTAAACTAAGGGAGTTAGAAGAATCATAAGCATAGAGAAGAAATAAAAGGCAGAGGAAACCCTACACTCTTTGATTCAGACTTAAAGCAGATAATTTATCCAAGATAAACATTCAAATGAAATATAGAAAGTTAAGAAACTTATTTAACTTTCATGGATTTCATCATCAAGAGCAGAAAATATTTAAGATGCACAAATAACTATAACAATAGCAGGAGAGAAACCCTAAACATCTAAAGTTACAGCTGTGAAGGTTCCTTGAAACAAATTTAGCTAGTAAAGGCAAAGAGCATGATTCAAACAAACTTCTTTGGTAAACCTAGGCAAAGATGCTTTAAAGAGTTAATTCCAAAACACAGAATTTCAGTAGCAAAAATACATAGTGATAGCCATAAATCATAATTGACACTAAATGATCTAAACCATTCAATAAATGAACAAGCTAAGAACTTATTAGAGAGCAATAGATGGATTCCCTAATATATCTCAATAGAGGAAAACATTAAGGCAGTGAAGGACAAACAGAAGTAAGGTGCCATCAAGAAATATTTCGTAATCTAAATTTTTTGTCCTACTGCAACATATAAATATGGAAAACATAATGGAAAACTAGAAAACATAAACATAAGAAACACTTCACCATTGACCAAGCTTATGGATCCTACAAACAATCCTCCTCCATCAACAAAAAAATCAGGTCATGCATGAGCTCCAAGACATCAAATTCTCATCAAAAACTCCAAGAGACTATGTATTGCTCCAAAATAAGCCATCAAAATCCAACCAAATACACAATAGCCTCATGCTCTATTTATGTAGAAAATGAGGAGGTGGAAACCCTATGAGGCTTCTAGAAACCCTAATTTAGCCATAAATGTCATAAATGTGCTTAATGACCATGCAAGGCCCAAGACACATAAGAGATAATAAAATAAATGAAAAACACCAAAACATAAATCCCCAATAAAATAAGGAGTGTTTTGTCCAAGAAAATATTAAAAAACCAATTTTCCATTAATTAGCGTCTTTTTTTGACTTTTTGGCAAAACACAGTCCAGGGGCGCAGCGCCACTTTTGCAGAAAATAGGTTGTTTGGCAACCAAGTTTTGGACCACTTCCCGATGTCGGATTTGGCTCCATGATGGCTCGTTGGAAAGCCTGAAGAGTCTGATTTTAAAATATAAATTTTTTTTCTCAATATTACCTCTAAAATTTTCCAAAAAACTGGAAAAATCCAAGGCTGCCAGGGGCACAACACCTGTTCAGAAAAGGAGGCAAAAAGGTCAAATTTTGGGTTTTTTTGACATTTTGAGGGGGTAAAAATGCTCCAATTGACCTGAAATTTTGTGGGTAGACTACTGGTGACATGAAAAATTCAAAAATGTAAACTTTAGCAGCTGAGGATGTCCCAAAAAATATCTTATCTAGGGTGTTGCGCTCCTAGGGCCTCAAAATTTCAAAAACATAAAAACTTCTCCTGTGCGCAGCGCCATTTTTCAGAGGGAATTTGGAGGCCTTCCCGGTGTCAGAATGAGCTCTGTAATAGCACGTTGGAAATATTGACTTCTCTAATTTCCAAATATAAAAATTTTTTCTTTATTGAAGTTTATTTTCCTTGTCAAAAGTTATTTTCCCATGACTGGTAAAAAAGTGCTGAGTGCTAGTGCATAAATGCAAAGTGTTGGTGCATACAACTTTTGGAGGCCTTACACAACTTAAAATTGAGCTCATGATAGCTCATTGGAAATATGGTTGAGTATACCTTCCAAAAATTCTGTTTTTTGTTTATTTGGTGTTTATTTACCTGTCCAAAAACTGATTCTCCCAACACTAGTCAAAAAGTGTTGAATGCTGGTGCAGAAATGCAGAGTGCTGGTGGAGACCACTTTTGGATGAATTCATCAATTCAAAATTGAGATCATGATAGCTCATCGGAAGGATATTTAATTATAGTTGTCATTTGACTTATTAAGAAAGTCATTTGGACACTCCAGCAGTGAGAAAAATGGATTTTCCCAATGTCACTCCAGAAGTGCAGAATTTCTCCTGTGACACTTGTATTTTTGACATTGATCTCAAACCATGATACCTGTGTAAAAAATGAAGGAGGTTTTTCTTCTTGGCCCTATGATGGAAAAAAAAAATCTCTCAATTTTTCCAAATTCATCTCTTTTTAGTCAGAAACACAATTTGAAGCAAAACTAGCCCTAGGTGTGACACATGGCTTGTCTCTTGGAATGAATTCTTGGAAAATGATGGAGGCATATGTTTATGACCTGGTATAGACTTATTCTTGCTGACATTATCTATAAACTGAATCATTTTCTCTTGTGCCTCCTTTTCATATCAAACCCTAACTTAGTTGGAAGAGGAAATTAGGGTTTGGTGTGAGGATTTAGGATTGCCTTGTAGAGGGAGGGGAATGAAGGGGTTAAGGGCTGTCTAAATTCTTGGGGAAATTTTGGGGGATAGGGATAGATGTTAGGGAGTAGGGGAAAGTGTAATTTCAGGAATTTAGTGAGGGGAATGGTTCCAAAAGGTAAAAACACAGGTCTATTCTTAAAAAGTGTTAATTTGTGGCAATAAACTAGGTTCTGTAGAAAAATGATGATTCTGAGGGATAGGAGTGATGGGTAGTGTTTATGGAGGTATTTTAAGGATAGGAGGAGGTGTAAGAGAATCAATATATAAGCCTTATTGATGATTTAATCATGGAGGTCATGAAACCAAGAAAAATGCCCTTAAAAACCCTAGATAGGCAATGGAGGAATTTAGGCAAAACAAAAATAGAGGGCTGAGGCCAAAGGTGGCAAAACATAGTGATAATGAGTGGCATGAGCCCATGATGGGTCTTCTGGGATGGGTGAGCTGAGCTTGGCATGAAGGAATGATGAAATAGTGAAAAAATTATCCTAAGGATAATGAAGGTCGTGAGATTTCTAGAATTCACAATGTTCATGAACTTTGTTTCTAGAAATCTAGAACCGATACTTAGTCATCTTTAGATAGTGAAAATTATGGATGAATAACACCTTCTAGTTCAGATGATGACAGCAAGGATGAAAATCCTCCTCCATCTCTTGAAATTGTTCCTTTTACTCCACATCTTTCAAGATGGGTCCGCTCTACTTAGGATGCAGCAGGTTCTCTTGCAGGTGACCCTGCAGATCGACGACGTACACGTTCTCAGTTCGAAAGAGCCTCTTCATTATTGACTCAAGTTCCAGAACATCTTGATCTAGAAACCCTTGAAGAAGCCTTCAGACATCCATATTGGGATGAAGCTATGAATGAATAATATCTTTCCTTATTGGTGAACGATACTTGGGATCTTGTTCCTCTTCCAAAAGGAAGAAAACTTGTCAGATGCAGATGGGTTTACAAAACCAAGTTTGGAACAGATGGAAAAGTGGATAGACATAAAGCTCATCTTGTCGCAAAATTATTTTCAAAATTTGAAGGCATTGACTATACTGAAACCTTCTCCCCTGTTGCCAAAATGAATTCTATCCACCTTGTTCTTTCCCTTGCTGCCTCCTTTAAATGGGAATTCCATCAGATGGATGTTTAATCTGCCTTCTTACATGGAGATTTTCATGAAGAAATATACATGGAAAAACCCCCTGGCTTTATCTGAAATGACTCTAGCCTTGTTTGTCACCTTAGGAAGTCTCTCTATGGTCTCAAACAAGCTCCTCGGGCTTGGTATGCCAAAATGGATAGATTTCTTTTAGATAATGGCTTTTCTAGGTGTCATTCTGACAACACTGTCTACACCAAGAAAGTGGGTAAGTACTTCACCATCCTTGTTCTTTATGTTGATGATCTTATCCTTACTGGTAGTGATCCAAACCATATAAACCATGTGAATTCTAGCCTCAAAAATAAGTTTGAAATGAAAGACTTAGGACACTTGCATTATTTCCGTGGTCTTCAAGTCTTGCAATCCAAGGAAGGCATTACCCTCTCTCAGTCCAATTTTTCCTGTGATATTCTATACCACTTTCACATGGAAGACTATAATCAAGCCCCTTCTCCCTTTCATTCTGGAGTCAAGCTTTCAGTCACTTTTACTACCCTTGAAGTTGATGCTACCTTATACCATCAACTTGTTGGTAAACTTCTGTATCTCACACATACCCGTCCTGACCTTTTCTTTTCCGTTGGTCTTGTTTCTCAGTTTATGCACCAACCTCATGAAAGTCACTCGAAATCAGCTAAAATAATACGTTTATATATTAAAGGTACAATTTAGTTTGGAATTCATTACAGTGTAGGAGCATCTCCATTGTTGATTGGTTTCACTAATTCTGATTGGGCTAGTGACCTTGATGATCGAAAGTCTACTACAGGATATGTATTCACTCTTGGTTCAGGACCCATTACTTGGTCTTGTAAGAAAAAAAGTACCATATCTCTTTCTTCATCATAAGTAGAGTATTGTGGTGCAGTTGAAGCTAGCAAGGAAGCTATGTGGCTTCGTTAGATCCTATCTGAATTTGGTCTTCATCAACAGCATCCAAATACACTTTGGTTTGATAATCAGAGTGTCATTCAGCTATGTAAAGATCCAGTTCAACATCAGCGTATGAAACACATTGAAATCCACATACACTTCATCAAAAATCTCATTCATGATCGTGTTCTTGAAGTGCGGTGTTGTCCAACTAATGATCAAGTAGTCGATATCTTTACAAAGGCTCTCACAGAAGCGAAGTTTACCAAACTTCGATCCATGATTGGAGTTCAGGAAAGTTGTCATTAAGGGAGGATAGGCTCTAATGCCTCCTTCCTTCTCCTATTGTGTCACTTTTGTAAATCCTTCAATCCTATCCCAATTTTTTCTTAAGGGGGGATGTTAGGATATTTCGACACATAGGAAATAGGCTCCTTTTGTGTCACCTTTGTAAATCCTTCAATCCTATCCCAAGTTGTTCTTAAGGGGAGATGTTAGGATATTCCGACACATAGGAAATAGTTAAAAATAAATTAGTCTAGCGTAGAGTTAGGTAAAGCGTGTTTCTTTACCATGTACATTTGTAACTTATAATCTAACGGTCACAATTTGTAGTGATCTGATCGTTCACTCTCTCCTCGGTATTAACGACACTTGATCTGTGGCTTAACACCAAATTGGTCCATAAACTCTATTTAAAGAGCATGGAGGGTCATTTTTTGGTTAACCGTTTATGAGAGAAACATATGCAACTTTTCTTTTTATATTAATAAATTTCCTGAAGTGGCCACGTTGGCTCAGGCTGTGGACTGTTTCCCTCTTCGAGGGTTTTAACCACGTTATTATACTGGTGTACTGATTTGTGATATGTTTGTGAGCGGTGACCTTTGGTTCTTGATCTAAGGAACTTACCCTATAAATTCCTATACCTAGGATCAGATGCAAATGTACTTCTCAAGAAAACCTAGCAGCGCATGGGAGAACCTAAGTTGGAGTGGTCCACTATCTAGCTGTGCATGGCCAATAAGAAGAAGATCATACCATTGGGAAGGCTATCAAATATTGTGGTGGATATCGCGTGAGTTAAGGTCTGGGATGACTTTGGGGTCATTCAGTTTGTAGAATATGCAGACCCCTATCCTATGCTCTTGGGGTTGGACTGGGTCATAGATATGGGAAATATTATCAACTTGAAGAAATGGCAGATGGTGTTTGAAAGTGAAGGGACACGAGTTATAGTACCACTAGACCTCGCGGAAGGAGAAAGGTATACAGAACCAGTACGTGAGGAAGAGGAGGTGGATCACATCTACAAGTTAACTGTGCGGGACGAATATTGGATCAACCCTATGAACAATTGTGTGCTTTGCTGGGAGAAAGATAGAGAATGCTTGTCTGACTCTTACTGAGAAATAGAAAATTGGAAAAACCGGTTACATGATGTCTCTGCATTATGATGCCTGTGAATCACAAGGGACTTCCAATGCATATCATTAGAGCTAAGAGAACTACCCTACTTTGACGGTTCCGACAGTATTGAGTTTTTGCGAGCATTCAAAGATGAGATTCCTAGTGAACAAAGGCTATGGGCCCTTAATCTAGCCATGCGCGCAACACCTGCAAGATGGTGGGACATGCATAAGGGGGAATTCCAGGACTGGGAGGAATGTCGGGACATGATGATCCTACGATTTGAGCCTCCGGTCAGCGTACGTGTCAAAACGTTTATTGGCCCAAGGGGTGTTCGCATGGATGGAGAAGTGGTATGAATGGAATACAAAGGAATGGGTTCACTTGTTTATTCATGCATTGGGACCAATTCCCACTGCATGGTACTTGGATGCAGAGCTACATCAGCACACCCACCACTGAGAAACTTTGAAATATTAATTCATGGGAAAATTCAGATTGACAAGGGGCTCGGAGGCACTTGACGAAGCTCTGCGGGATATAGACACCTTTGTATTCGGTGAATCCAACCATTACGTAGCCTTTGCAACACCAATATGGGAGACCCAGATGCAGGATATTGTCAACTGCCACAATATGACCATAGAAGAATGCAATAAGGATCCCCAAAATGTCTTGATCCTGGAGTCGAAGGGAGAACGCGCAGTTGCAGGACCCCCACTACAAATTATGGACGCGACAAAGCCTCTGAACCTGCGAGAATTCAATATTGGCACAAACGAGAAACCTAAGTTGGATAAAATTGGGGACTACTTGGATGATGACACTGTAATAAAATTCGTTGAATTTCTCACAGAATATCAATACTTATTCCCAACGAAGTTTTTGGAGCTCAAGGGGATCATAGGGGACCTAGGGGTTATGCGTATCACGCTAAAACTGGATGCGTGCCGTGTAAAGCGGTGCCCTTATTAGGTGAACCCTAAGTATAAACATAAGGTTAGGGAATAAATCGATAAAATGCTCGCTGCAGGTATTATCGAACCGATCGAGTAGTTGGATTGCGTAATTATGATGGTGGATCAGGAAAAGAAGATGAAGGGGGAAATCTGAATCTGTGTGGACATACACAATTTGAATGACGCCTGCGTACATGATCCCTTTCTAACACCATTCTTAGATGAGATCCTGGATAGCGTAGGAGGCCAAGAAGCATACTCGTTCATTGACGGGTTCTAAGGATACCATCAGATCAGAATCGCACCAGAAGATCGCAGAAAAACTAAATTTTCCACTGAATGGGGATCCTTCTAGTATACAATCATGCTGTTTGGACTGAATAATGGCCCTGTTATCTTCTCACGAGTAGTTGTCGCAGTGTTCAAAGAGTTCATCCACAAATTTCTAGAGGTGTAATTTGATGACTGGACTCTCTTCAGCTTAGTAAATACACACATTTCGAACCTACACATGATGTTGGATGCCTGCAGAAAGCACCAAATTTCCCTTAATATCAAGAAATGTATATTCTTCGTACCCTTCGGAATCTTTCTTGGATATATATTTTGCCGACAGGGGCTGATGGTTGACCCTGCGAAAGTTGCAGTTATCATCAATCTGGCAATACTTACAGCTGAGAAACAACTGCATTGGATCCTCGGACATACACGCTACTACCGAAAGTTCATTCAGGGATACGCACTGATCACAACACCTCTGGAAAAGCTAATTAAGAAGGATGTTTCATTTTTTTGGGATAACGAGTGTCAGAAGAGCTTTGAGCTGCTCTAGAAAAATATGGTATCTGCGCCTATCCTTATTTTTCATAATTGGGCAAAGTTATTTCATGTTCATGTTGATGATTCAGGAATCGCCCTGGGAGCGGTCCTTACGGAGCCTAGAGACAGAGAAATTGATCACCCAATTACATTTGCTAGTCGAAAACTCTTGGGTGTGGAGCGCAATACCATAGAGAGGGACGGGTTGGAAATGGTCTATGCATTACAGAAGTATCGGCACTATATGTTAAGGGGGCACTTCAAAATTTTTACAGATCATTTGGCTTTGAAGTACCTGGTGAATAAGCCTATGTTGGGGGGGGGGGGGGGGGGGGGGAGTCTACTCGTTTGCTCCGTCACCTATAGTCACGACTTCTTTGAGATCATTGTCAAGCCAGGAAAGTTGAATTCCAGGCCATATCACTTGTCTCAAATCGAGAGTGGCGAAGAACTGACCAACCTGAAAGAAGGATTTCCTGATGTGCAGTTGTTTGCTATTAAGGTAGTTGATGCACACTTCGCCAAAATAATCCACTTCCTGACTACAGGCATGGCACCTACAGAGTATTCGGTGCAACAAAAGAAAGAGTTGTAACCTGCACAACAGATTTTACCATCATTGCAGGTCATCTATATAAGCTGGGAGCATATGAGGTGGTTCACAAATACGTCATGGAGTACGAACGACATGCTATCTTGGAAAAAGCCCACGATGGGGTAGCAGGACGTCACTACGCAGGGAAAGAAATGACACAAAAGATCTTATGAGCTGGATTATGTTGGCCTACCCTACATACTGACTCTCACGAGTATTGTAAAGCTTGCGATACATGCCAACAAACAGGAAGGCCATCTCGTAGAAACAAAATTCCCCTTCAACCGCAAATGGCCCTACACGCATTTGACAAATGGGCTATCGATTTTGTGGGACCTATCAACCCACCTAGAAAGAAGACATGTGTGCGTTACATTATAACTGCCACTAACTATGTAACCAGGTGGGTTGAAGCGTAAGCAGTGAAGGATTGCACTGTAGATACTGCTGCACACTTCATCTTTGAGAAGATTCTGACTAGATTTGTGTGTCTGAAAATATTGATGAGCGATAGAGGTACGCACTTTGTTAATGAGACAATATATGCCTTGACGAAGGAATTCCGGATCCATCACGCGAAAAGCACTCCATATCATCCTCAGGAAAATAGAGCAGTTGAAGCATTCAATAAAGTATTGTATAACACACTAACTAAGGTCTGTAACGCTGATTGTAGCGACTGGGACTAGCGCATCCCATCTGTTCTTTGGGGCTATCGAACCACTTGTAAAAGTTTGACAGGGAAAACACCGTTTAGGATGTTTTATGGCAAGGAGGCCATTATGCCCATGGAACATATTGTTCCTAGCCTACGCATTGCAACCTTTACGAACATGGAAATGCTTGATATCATGGAGGAGTGTTTAGCGTAGATTGTGGCCTTGGAAGAAGACTGTTTCATTGCTAACTTCCATCAGCAGGTTCAGAAGGCACATGATAAGGCCTAGCATGATTGACATATTCATCAAAAGATGTTTGCAGAGGATGATTTAGTCCTGCTATATGATAGTCAGTTTGTGAAACACCCTGGGAAGTTTTGATAGCACTGGCTTGGGCCTTATACAGTTAAGGAAATCACAGTTGGCGGAGCTGTTCGGTTAGCTACCCTGCGCGGCGATATGCTACCTGGATATATAAATGGTAGTTGGCTCAAATCGTATCGGATAAAATAACTATATGGATGGAGTAGCTGTATGAAGTGGGGCAGACCCACCAAGGAAGGTAAGCACAGCAAGTACCATGTTACACGCAGGAGGAAGCAACAGGATTGGAAGCCCGGGGGGTGTGCCGGAGGCGCAGGAATAAACTCAGAAGGAATAAAATCATAACATAGTAGGTGCGCTAGGAGCACAAGAGGTATGCTAAAAGTGCAGGGGTGTGCTGGGAGAGCAGGTGTGCACTGAGCGCACCAAGGGTTCGAAAATTAGCCATTGGAACAGTCAAATTGGGTAAAACGAAGAAGTAACCATTGGAAGGAGCAGGTGGCTGACATTTAATGAAGCGATCTTGGAGGATTTTTTATCGTTTACATGATGTTAAGTTCTGGATAAGGTTTACTCGACCGTTGGTCAATTGCAAAGGATATAAAAGTAGAAGAATCTAGCAGAAAAGGTTTTCGTGTTTCCTGAGCAGCCTGTCCTTTGCAAAGTTGTCCTTGCCAAGTTTATGTTTTGCAATTTTATGTGCACATTGCATTCTGTTCATGTCTAAACATCTAGTGCCCTTTGACAATAGCAATCCTGAGTTTGTCTTTCATGCCAGAATGATGGGCACTAACATTGTTGAATCCTCAGCACTAGCGACCTCGAAAAATCTAGAAACCAAGGAAGTGGTGGAGATTGAGTCTGAGGTCGAAGAATTTATCTCCACGCCGAGCCCAGTCACGAAGAAGAGAAAGGAGAAAGCACAAGGCTCAGGGAAACCCCCGAAACTGGCAAAATGGGATGTAGGGAAGCCCCGTACTTTCCCGAGAAATGTCAAATACCTGCGAGCAATGCCCCAGGCGCGTGTTGCTTAGGAAGAAGCTCATGTCACAGAACCCATCAATTTGTTACCTCCTTTCGTTCGGCCGCACAGGCCCTCAATGCGCACGCCAAAGAATCTTGACGACCTGATCACCTACCTACAGATGCCACTGACGCCGGGAGAGGTCCCCATTATTGGCGAACCGTTTGGAAGGCTCCATGAGATTAAATTTTATGATCATGACTTGGCCAATTTGGAGGCTTTCCCTAAGTTGGAACCCGAGTTATACCTTGAAAGAATTCAAGAAGATGATGGGATCAAGATTGTCCCCATAAGCTGGGTACGCAGAGTGGCGGGGTCCGGGCTCCTAAACCTACTCAGGATGCCGCATTTCGGCCACTACAATATCACAGACCATTTGGTGCGTCAGTTGCTCACCCTGGTCCATGATGGGTGTTTATGGATCTACGATCAAATCCCTATCGACACTGTGCTCATCCATCGAATCACTGGTATTCCCATGGAAGGGCTAGACTCTCTGCTATGTGTTGGAAAGAAATATGAGGGAGAAATTTTTGAATATGTGTGAGAAAAGTACCATGTGGAGCGGAATTCTCAAGGCTTCATGATAAAATCCATCAGTGATCCTGCTACGCAGCTAGGTACCTTGTTATTGGCATGCAATATAATGCAAAAATGCTAGGTGGCCTCCATACCTGCATAAATAATTTAGTTAATAGGCCAGTGCAAGAAAGGGGTCTGATTCAATTAGTCCCAATATTTGTGCAATGAGTTTTTGGCCAATGTCCTCGAATCCCAAGAGCAGGGACGGGAATTTTTCTATTCCTGGCCACTACTTCTCATCACATTGATAACCTGGGAAGCACTTGAGGAATCGGTCCTCCCGGAGCTTAGCCCCAACATGTGTGAGGGGGCCCGGTATATGAACTTATGAGATTCTAAGGATATGCAGCATCTCGAGGAAAATCAAGTCTTCTGGGTCCTCTTTCAGAGTAGCTTGGAAGTAGGCATTAATTCCCGACCATGGTTGTCTTCAGAAGTATATAACAGATACAAGGGCATTGCGGCATTCCAGGTCACCATGCACAACATCCAAATTAGAGCTCGTAACGATAAAGCCTGGGTCTCACTCCCATAGATGGCTGCGGACGAGGATATTGATCATGTAGTCGCTACATGACCTCCGCAGTGGAAGATTGGGTTCAAGTCTGGTGCGATGGGCACCGCGGGAGCAAGTGCTACAAAAATCACCCCCACCACAACCAATGAAACTAGTGGCTCGAGCAAAGGAAGTGAAAAAGTAGGGAGCATCAGCTCACCAAAGGGCGCGAAGCTAAAGTCGACCACTCAGAAGGACGCAGAGGCAGAGCCTCAAACGGATTCGCAGCCGGACCTGGATATAGAAGGATTGGATGCAGGAGGAACAGAATCCCCCCGAGGCACAAAGCGAGCAAGTCAGCCTGTCAAAGGGCCCTGAAAGAAGCAGCACTCTTAGTGGATGGAACAAAATGAGATAGTCACACTGACCGAAGGGTACGTCGAGCAGATTGCAGACACATTCACTTTGGCCACAAAAGATATATGGTCAGTCCTAGAAGAGCATTAGAAGGTTGTGATCGACACACTCCAGGCCGAGCTCCGCACTCTACAGCTGAAGACAGACAGGATGTAGACCAGTGTGATTCAGGTGTGAATGCCCTCGACAACTAGTAGTGTCACACTAGTTACAACGGAAAGCCGCCTCTGCTCCTTACCTAGTGCAACACTTGTGATCATTCCACCTGACCTGGGAATGCAAGTCCAGGCTTGTATAGAAGTGCAACTGGACTTAGCCAGGCTGCCACATGAGGCCTTGTAGGTTCTTCACACCTCCTTGTTTTAGGAAATTAAACATCGGGACCTACAAGTTCACCAACAACTCAGTGTAGCTAAGAAGAACATCGGGGAAAATAACGTTGAAGTGTACCAAGCACAGGATGTCTATACCCTTGCCACCGTGCATCAAACAGAGCTAGAACACTTAATTCACCGATTCTACATGGATATTACAGACGAAATCCTGGCCACATCCACCTCCCAAGAAAAGATTGAAGGGTTGGTCGCAGCATTGAAGGTCTCTAGGATGGAAGTTTAGGTGGTAAAAACACATATGGAGTAGCAAATCATAGATTTGCAGGCTAAGTTGCAACCAGAAACACCTCCGAAGGTATGGGCCCAACGAGCTGCGATAGTTACCACAACTAAAAATGTCATTACATGACAGATCAGTCAGGTTGCCAATTACTGGAAACAACCATGCAGCTATGGACCAAGGTCTAGCGCGACCCGATCCTGCGAGAAATCAACAAGGAACTGCGGTAGAAGGAAGAAGCGTTCAAGATGTTAGATGCCACCCTGACTAATTTGGTTCCTTCTCATCGCTTGGCACAGCTGTGAACCAGCCACACCCTCCAAAATGATATTAATGAACTTCGGCATAAGAAAAAGGTTCTCGGTGACCGCCTGAATCCTTGGGTTGCCAAAGCCCTTAAGCTCTCGCAGGATGTTGATGTTGTTGTTAAGCAGCTAAACCATAATTTGGAGAGCGTCACCACTACAACAGAAGGCCCGACTTCGCAGAAGTTGGTAGATATTGCGCAAAATGCTGATGTTCAGAGTGAAGGTGTGCTACCCCCATTGGTTGAAGCTATCACACTGTTGCAAGCATAGGTGGAGACCCCACCATCACAGTGACTCGGGACGAGTCACAAGATTGTGTTGGGGGACTGTTGGAGCAAGTATCCTAAAGCTGTGAATTGTGTCTATTTTTTTATATTTTTAGTATTATTTAGTCTAAGGGCTTTGGGTGGGTCAAAGCCTCGAATGCTTTGTAATGGGTCAAGGGTAGACCAAGAGTCTGCAAACCACGGTTTACAGACCATTGGATGCGTAGGCTAAATCTATATAAATAGATGAATGTTTTGAGTCTTAAGGTAGGAAAAGAATTGGATTGATGCTAAGTACAAATTGTTAGATCTATTGTCGGGTTGTTTGGGTAAGGACTCCTACTGGTTGTGTGCACGGAGATCCTTTGTCCTGCTATGTACGCAGGCAGTATTTTGGAATTGTAAGTGGATTATGATATTAATATATATGCAAAGTACTGTTGGATATCTGATTCTATCTAGATATGTTTTGTTATGATGAATGCGAACCTTCCTATATGATTGAGTTGCAAAGTGTCTATTCACTTGCTACGAATTATCCATGTTTCTGTTATATTTATCTGTAATCTATTAATTATTGTGGTTATAGTGTTCTGTATTGATAATTGGCATTACGCACGTGGATGCGGAGGGATTAACTGGGTCTGCACATGATAATAGTTCTGTTATACTGTGGAATGTATTGTTAATAAGCCTGTGAGTAGATCTGTTTGTGCGAACTCCATAGGCTGGGAATGCAGATTGGCTTGACTTACCTACTCTCTGGCTTAGGGTGCGTAAACCTGGTTCCAACACCCTCCCATACTACTTCAGGTGAGACTTTGGCCTGCGCAATTAAGTCACTGCCGAAAGGGCCGGTAGTATAGGGGTTTTTTGGCAAACCTTAACCTTCGAACTTGGGTCAGGACCCCTTGAGCCAAAAATTATGAAGAAAACTAAGATCGACACTTTGATTGATAGTGGATATCAAGTTAACTTAATTTCTGAGAAATTGGTTCTGCAATTGGGGTTAGAAACTAAAATGAATCATAAAACTTATACATTGAATTGGATGAGTAAGAGTCATAAGTTGCAAGTAACTAAGCAGTTTTTGTTACAATTTGCAATTACATCTCAATTTGTGGATAAGGTAGCATGTGACGTAGTGCCACTAGATGCATGTGGAATGGTCTTAGGTAGCCCATATTTATATTATCGGAAATAAATCTTCTGCAGGGAACAAAATGAATATCACTTGTTTAAAAGGGAATTGAATATATTGTGCATTCTCATCCTATAAATGCAAACAAATATTTTTAAACAATGGAACTATTAAGGAGGGAAGCTTATGCAAGTAAAACTATGTTTGTACAATCCATGACACTTAAGCATAACACAACTAAAACAAATCAGAAATATGTGTTGAAGGAATCAGAAATTGTACAAGAAGTATCATTGTGTGATAAGTTTAGTTATGTTCCAGTTATCATAAGAGTCAGCAGAGTACAATTTCATGTATGCCAATATGTTCAATGGTATTATTCATTTTGTTTGTATTCAATAGTATGTGGTTGATAACAACATACATGGATGTATATATGGATGGAAAATGGAATAATATTCTTTGAAATTTTTATGTTTTACTGTTGATTTTGTGGATGAGTAACATGTATAGATTCAGAACAGGTTGGCCCAAAGATACTAGACAGGTGGAGAGACATTGTCTTCACCTTCAAATAATGTAGGAAACCTTTTGGTGATAGAAAAGGTCTCAGTGGGGAGGAATGATCAGGAATGATCCTAAATGATCAAGGATCAATCCAGAGGATCTAAAAGATGCTGAAAGTTCCAGAAAATGATTAAAAATAAAATTTGTCAATTTTTTTTTAAACCAACTCCATTGTGTATATTTCGACGTTCTAAATCTAACACAACTTGAACGAGGGAAAATAGATATCATATAACGAACTTACAACTAGTCAAAGTTCAGTTCCAAGCAGGGAAAAAAGTAAAAGATCAATAGGTCAAAGTAAACAATCAGCACTCAAGGTTCCACATGTCAATGGTAAACTCATGGTTCCAATAGTGAGGGTTCCAAGCTCATGGTTCTGGCTGACACATGGTGCGTCCAAGTTTCAACAAGTGTCAATGCGTGGTTGGTGGAATGTGGATCAATGGATTGGTACCAAATGGCCAAATCAGAGGGTGACACGTGGCCCAATCCAAGGGTGACAAATGGCCCTGAGGTGTCGAAAAAATTTTATGGAGTGCGCTCGGCGGGGGTTGAACCTTAGAACTATCAGTCAAAAATCTTATGATCTATTGCTAGGCCATCAATGTTTCTCAATATGTATGCGGAAAATGTTTTATTTAAAGTATGTGGGCGCCATATATGGGGGTAATGGATATGGCGAGAACCCTCCATATCTGGTGGCTCTGCTATATCTGCCATATCTAACAAGGAGGTCTTAAATACTGATAAGAAAAAGAGACTAATCATGAGATAGGGCACACCATTTACTCAATGACAATACTTTAAACAAATAAACATCTAAGATGAACAATCCAGTGGAACAAAGAAAGCATGAAAACTTATCTAACTTCAATGATTCTACTTTCAAGATTTGAAAACATATAAGAAGACAAATAGATTTAATAAATATAGAGGGAACTCCTAAACATCATCTATCAAACTATAAATAAATTTGAGGCAAAATGATAAGCATGTACAAAGGGAAAGATTGAAACAAGACCACTTTGGCTTAACCTAACAATCAATACATCAAGGAGAGATTTCAAGACAGAGTTTAGATAGCATCAAATAAGAAGGGCTTACCATAAATAATATTTTTAAACTAACATATAAATCCAATGATGAAATAAACAAGCTTAGGTGGGCCTAAGGAGCAACTAAGAATTCCTTAAACTAACCTAGCAGAGGAAAACATAAAGACAATAGAAAACAGGAGGACTGAGGTGCCTTAAACAACATTTCTCATCCTATACTCTTATGAGCTATTGCAATATAGAAATATGGACATATGATAAACAAGAAAACATAAAAAAATAAGAGATACATCACCATTAACTAAACTCAAGGATCCTACAAGAAAACATTCATCGTCATCAATCAAGGCAAATCATCCACAAGCTCCACAACACCAAATTGCTCTTCAACCTCAAAGAACCATGTATTGCTCTCAAAACTCATCAAAATCCCACACTTACAATGAATACTCATGCTCTATATAAGAAGAAAGGAGGAGGAATCCCTAATAGATTATCTAGAAGTCTATTGGCTAATCAGAAGTATCTCTATTGTCCTTGAGGCCTTGCAAGACCCAAGCGACAAAAATATCTAAAATAAATATATTTTCAGCCACTTTTAGCAAATAAATTTACCTTTAGGCTCTAAAGATCCTCCTAAAACTTGCCAAATGCACATTTTGACTTTTCAGCCTCAGGATCATAGCACTGTGTTTTTAAAATGAATTTCATGCCAGGAGCGTAGCACAAGAATAACAAAAATGGGTCTTCTTACAACAAGGTTTTGAAGGCCTTCACGATGTCGGAAAAGGCTCCATGATGGCTCGTTGGAAAGCCCATGAAGTCTAACTTCCATATATACCCTTTGTTTTTTGAACTAACCTTTGAAACCTGTTAAAAAAAAGAGAATTCCATGACTGGTAGGAGCGTAGCACATGTCCTAAAAAGTAGGCAGAATGGTGAAAAAATCGGTGTTTTTGACCCTTTTGGAGGACCAAAAAAACTCCAATTGATCTGAAACTTTCTAAGCATGCTATATGAGTGATGAGGAATCCGAAAATTCAAGCCTTTCCTCTTGAAGATGCTTTGAAAAAAAGCGTAGCACCAGGTGTGCTGCGCTCCTAGCCTCAAAATTTGCAAAAAACAAAAACTTGTCAAACTTCTCCCAAATTTGGTGGAAGTATGCCTCATGGGTTTTGGGAGACCTGTAGAGAAGATTGAGCAAAAATTCCAAGCACGGCTGGGCTATTTTCCTCTTTTAGTCCTTGGATCTCATTTTGGGCCTTTTTGAGTTTTTCCCTTGCAAATTGGTTTCTTTGAGCATAATGCTTAGTCATTCTTCTTTTTAACTCCAAGTCTTTGTTGGCCTTCTCTAGCTTGGCTTCAAGGTGCATGTTGTCCCTCTCAAGCCATGATTCTCTACCATGTTCAATTTCTCTTGCTAGGAGTTCATTGAGATAAAATTGCTTTTCTTGGGCTGATTCTTCTTCCCTCTGATTTGCTAATGCTTTCTTTAGACCCATAGTTCTAGGTCTCCTTCTCGTTTGACCTTATTCATCCTCACTCTCTTCATAAGTTCCCATGAACTCTTCTAACTTCACCTGTGCTCTTTCAGCCTATTTCCAGTACCTGAGTGTCCTTGTTTCATGGATGGCCTATTGGGCACTCATTTTCTTATTTTGCATCTGATAGAAGTGAATGACATATTTTTCCTTTTCTAATTCAGCTTCCAAGTCCTTGATTTGTGCATTCTGGTCTTGGAGAAGGGAGTTTGAAATTCTCGTCTCATTCTCATCGTCACTATTTATGTGAATAAGTTCAAACTCTCTCTCCTCTTCATGATCTTCCTCTTCTTCTCCCACTTTTTTCTTACCTTTGTCAATATTCTGAGTTGAGGAAGATGGCATGGCCCCTTTCCCTTTGTAGGCAGCAAACACATACCTCTCTTCTCTTTGATAGGTAAGAGGGAAAGGTGCAACAAGTTTCATTTGAATACCTTGATCATTGGTGACCTTAGGACTGCTCTTCTTCTCATCAATGATCCCTGTATGTGTGTCTTCTTCTTCTTGTTCTTGACTGCCTTCTTGAGAGGAACTTTCATTTCCTCCCATGCTAGTATCACTACCCTGATCTTCATCATTGTTATCTTCTTCCATGTCCTCTACATTGTCATCCTCCATGTTTACAACATTATCATTTCCATTTCCATTTTATTTTTTGTCATGGTTAGAGGTCTCCTCATCACTACTTGATGAATTTTCATCCTCTTGGCTTCCCTTTGAGTTCATCGGATCACTACTGTCACTTTTGTTAGGGTTATTAGTCATTAGGTTTTATTCATTATGAATGTCCCCCCTTCACTGTTTGGCCCAGTGTCTTCATTATTTGGCCCACTGTCTCCACTTTCAAACTCTACCTCGATCTCTGCATCTTCATTCTCTATATCATTGCTTGTATTTTTTGTGGGGTCACTGTTAGAGGCATCTTCATTAGTTTCTCCTACATTTTGACTGCCACTTTCTTCCTCATCATGTGTGTTTATACCCACACTGATTTGTCCACTATATTCACTATTTTTACCACTACAATTTTCTTCAATCTCTATCTCTTCTTGACTACTATTTTCATCTTTGCCACTGCTCCTTTTATCACTGCTATTGTGCTCACTGTTTTCTTCTTTACCTTCACTATTTTTCTCATCAAAATCTGTCTTTGTCCCTCGACTGTCATTGATTTCTTCATCTTCATCTAGCTCATTGCCTTCGTCTTCTTGTTCACTTTTTGGTTCACTGCCTTTGTCACTACTTTCTTCTTCATCAACACTTTATTCTTTTTCCTCTTCCTCATTACTTTCTTCACTTTCAATTTCCTCTCCCTCAGTATTTGTTTCTTCCTCTTGACTGTCATTTTCTTATTGACTTCCATGTTCATCTTGGTCATTGCTTTCTTCCTCTTTTTCACTGCTTTCTTCTTGTTATGAGGATTTCGGAGAAGGTGAAAGGCAGAGGCTTGTTTGGGTAGATGATTCATGTGAAGAGGATGATTCATGGTCAGTGAGGGGTGATGAAGGAATGGAGGAAGGTGGATGAGAAAAATACTTGGCATCTGTTGTGAGCGAGGCCTCTTTTGCACAATGGATGACATTTTATCAATACTTTTATAAATGTAGTAGGGAAAATGTAGCAGCTTGGCCCTAGTGAAATGCATGAGCAGTCTTATGTGGTAAGAGTACAATCTAGAAAATCTACCCTCATAGGTGAAGTATTTCATAATGATTTTCATTAAAGGAGCATAACTGTCCAGCAAATGAGAAAATGGAAAAGTAGTTTTGAAATCAGCTTGGAAACTTGGTTTTAAGAAGGGATGATAATGGCTTAGGTCCAAATACACATGTTTGAACCATTTTTCTCACATGCAAGGTATTCCAATGGCCATAGAGATTGCATTGGTGCTCAGCTCAAAATTCACTCCAGCTAGATGTACTTGGTGGTCATGGAGGTTAAGGAAAAAAAATTTGGTCAGCTAAGGGTGACTTTGGACTCCCTTTACTTTTTCATAGAATTCATAGCATCCTACCTCTAGGAAATATGAAACTATAGTATGAGAGGTTGTCAGTTCTTTAGTGTTTACATGCTCAAACCTATTTTCTTTCCCACCCTTCCTCTGTTGTTCTCTAGGCGTTTGGCCTCTCTTGCCACTGTCAACACTGCCTTCTCTAGGCATTTTTTCCTTTACTCTTGCTTTTGAAAAAAAAACCCTGATCTGCTTGGGAGATGATATGGAGAGGGAAAATGAGAGGTTAATGAGGAAGGAAATGATCTGCAAATTTGGAGGGGAAAAGAGGAGTGAAGGAGGACACCTTTGGCCTTGATGTGTTTTCAGTGTGTAGATGGATGGGAGCCTTTCAATCACCAATACCTGCAAACATGGGGACCTAACCTTTCTTCCTTTAGGGTTTTTTCCTCTTTTTTTATGTTCACCCTTCAAATTTCTTTATATTTCTACTTTTAGACAATAGGAAAAGGTGGAAAATGTCTAAATACCTCTCAAGAACCTCACAGCTGAAGCAAAGAGACATAGGAGTGTAGCACGGGCCAGTTAAGTGGCTCCTGCACATCATGTCCGGTAGCCCTGAATGGATGGGAGTGCAGCGCGGGCAAGGCCTGAACGGGTAGTCGGGTCCTCCTAGGCAGCCCTGAATGGACAAGAGCGCAACACAGACTGTCATGTCGGGCAGCCTCTGCATGATGTGTCAGGTTGGACTTTGAGGGATGCCTGTGCATAGCGCGGTGGAGTATTGGGCGCCCTCTGCATGAGGTGTTGGGAAACCTCTGCAAGCCTGAGCGCGTAGCGCAATGGGGTGTCGGCTCCTCCTAGTAGAGATTGCACGTGCAAGAGCGCAACATCGGGTAGTCGTGCATGCGGTCGGGTCAGGCTATGGCCCTAGGTGCAATTCTATGACACAGGCACGCATCGCTCATTTGGAAAATACACAGGCATCATGTAAAGGCATGTAGCACGGCTCAATAGGAGCGTAGCGCGGTGTCTTATGCCTGAAAATTCTGCCAAAAACCTCCGAAAACCCTCTTACTCATTTTTTCATATAAAGAAATGGTGGTGAGTGATGATACTTGTGATGCTTTTATACCCTTGAAAAATTAAAAGCAAAATCCCACCTTGACTAATGTTTACTTTTGGTCTTTTTATCTTCACTGATATTTCTTTTTCTCTTGTGCAGGAGGTGATTTAAGCAAAACAAAAAATGATCTTTGTTGGATGTTTCTAAACACACCCTTCTTCCTTTGGCCACTTCTGTTTATTGTAGGTGCTATAGTACAATGTTTTTTTTCTTTGCCATTCTTTGGAATTTTGGCAGTTTTAGTCACTTACTCAGCAAACTCATGATTTTCTTGGTTTCTCCATTTTTGACACTTTGAACTTATGATCTCTTTCCTTTGACCATTTTGATGGATATTGACTGTACTTGATAGTTTTGTCTCCTTCACACTGATACTTTTTTCAATCTATCTTTTTGGTGTAGTGAAACAGTGTGCCTAAATAAGACTTATAAGTCATTCCTTGACATCATTTTTTAATCTTTGTCTACTGTCATCAAGGAGGTCTCTCACTTTGATTTATTACTTCATTGAATCTTTAAACTATGCACAATGGTTCTTATGTACCTATGTCTTCATGATCCTTTGTATGGGCTCTTTGTTGGGCAACACCTTATATCCAATTAGTCATGAAACCATGATCCTCTTTGTGAACTTAGCCATGTTGCTTCTCTTCTGTTGTGGATGTCCTTGAGGAGTTTTAGCTTCTTACCCTGCCTTTCTTCTGTTGATAACCATCATAAACCATTCCTGCAGAAATGCTTCAAGATAGGCAACTGTCTTTTTGCAGACTTCATGCTATGATCTAGGAAGTCCTCCCTTGAAGGCCTTTTGATACCCTTTGGAAAATCATGAGCTCGCATTCTTTTTCATTTGATTTCACCTTTGGACACATGTAAAATAGTTATTTTTTAGAAAGCCAGAGCAATGCATAACCTAGGAGACCCTACATGACCTATTGGAATGTATTTTGGAATAGGCTTTTGACTGAAAAACTTGAATCAGGGTTTGGAGGTGAAAACAAGGTTTTGAAAAACCTTTATGCATTGCAATCCTAGAAACTGAAATATTTGATTTATCTAAAGAGCCTATAAAAAGAGTTTAGAATCCCCACTACTTGAGGCACTTGGTGAATAGGGGAAAACTTTTAGGCTACTTGGAAAACCAAGGTGTAAAAGTAGAATGCTTAGGCAATTAGAAATAGAGTGGTAAAGTTAGAGGTGGAAAAATTAGTGAAAATGAGGGGCATAAGTATATGATTTGGTCTTCTGGGAGTGAGAGATTGTCCATACCTTGGTAGAGTAGTAGAACAGTAAAAATTTATCCTAAGTATAATGAAGGCATTGAGATTTATAGAACTCACAAGATTCTGAATTTTATTTCTAGAAATCTAGGATAAGCATTTAGTCATGTAAACGGGTAAAAATTATTGATGACTAACAGTGGCTCCACTGGGGGAGGGAAGCTCCTTTTCAGGAGGTGTCCATAATTTAAGATCTCTTGGTTTATGAAGACCAGTGCCCCATCCATTGTGCAGATTTTTTCTTTTCATTTGTAGTTGCTTCTCTGAAGTAATGATTTTAATGATCTGAAAACATGATTAGCTCAATTTTGTCTTTACCAACTCAACCTACTTTCCTAACATTTTCTCTTCCTTGGGTGCACTTGAATTGGCAAACCCATTGACATATTTATTTTGAAATAAAAAACAAACTATATACTTCTACACTTATTTCTTCCAAGAGTTTAGAATATGCTAGTGAACTCTCCTTATTTTGTACCTAGACTATTTGACTGTCAAGATTAAGCAGTATGACAGACTTCATTCTCTAAGCTACTGACAAGAAATTAAAAACATGATTTGAACCAGGATTAGACAATCTAATTCATCATGAGTTGTGGCATCAAGAAAAGTTGCACACAAACATTATTTTCATAAGAAAACAAAACTATAAGGTGTGAGGGATATGTTTCATCATTTTCTAATCATCCCTATCCTTCTCCTTGGTTCAGATTTAAGCATGTGGAACTAGTATCTTTCATTCCTAATCTATTTTATTTTGAAAAGTCAAGCTTAAATGATTTGACCAACATTCTTTCACTTACTTATCAACAATAAATTTAAAACATGTTCATCCATGATTAGGCTAGATGACTGAACAAGACATTATTTTTGCACCAGTACTGGCATTTAAGCTTGCACACTTTCAATACTACTATTTTTTGGGTATGGGGTTGTACCTTCTCTTTAAATCTGCCCTCGTTTTCTATTTTTTCTATGTTTTTCTGTTTTTTCTCTTTATGGCCTTTTCATCAAACAATGGCATGTACAACGAGTGAAAATTTTAAAACTAAGGGTTTTTATAGCAATGGTACTTGAGCATCCTATCTTCAAAATGATCTCATAACATTGTTTGTCCATTTTGCTCTTGTAAATGGAAATCGTAGCTACCTTCATTTCAAAACATGGTATACGGATTTTTCCAAGAATTTTCAAACAATTGATGTTCTCCTTGGTGTTTCTTCTTGGACTCTTGCTCCCCAAATTTGTTTCTGTCAAAGATCTTCCTTATGTAGAAAAGGTATTCTTTATCATCTTTAAAACAAATGATGATGTCATCCATGTATACCATAGTGAACAAATTGCAAACAAGAGCCATAGTTCTTCGAAAGGTGTATCCAACACACTTTAGCCCAGGAAGCATTTAGTTAAACATGTAGTCGCTCCAAGGAAACTTGAAAAAATCTTTAAGCTGATTGATCTCAAGTGGTATCATCTGATGGTAACCTGAAACACTATCATGCAATGACATCTGTTTAGAAACCCCTACCCTTTGTAAAGTATTATCTATCTTGGGAAAAAGGTATTTGTTCTTTAGGGAGGGTTGATCTTGGTACCTAAATTCTATACACAGCCTATGCCCCTTTGCCTTCTTTCTAAGTGACATTAATTTCTCAAGGTTTTTATGATTATTTTTTAAAGGAGGGATTTTTAGAACAATGTCTATGTTACAAGGTTTTAAACTAGCCTCCCTACACACACAAGCATTCTGAGACTTTTTGCACAGTCTTGTATTTTTTTTTTTTTTTGTAGTGACAAAATTCTAGAGAATTCAATCATTTCAGGTTTTTCAAGACTACCCCTACTATACTCCTCTACATTAGCTTTAGCAGAGACTTCTTTGGGATACATAGCAATATTTGTGGGAGTTGACAACTCTTCTAGAGGGACAAAATTCTTGGATGATGAAGTATCTAAGTAAGGCAAAAACATAATACTATCTTGCTCCAGATTCCCAAAAATATTTTTTTTGTGAGGTATTTTAGTACTTATGTATTGGAAAAAGGAGAAAGTTGTATTTTTGGGGTTTTTCCTTCACTCGAACAACCTGTTTCATATAATAAACTGACCTTTTTTTTTTTGAAATCTCATTTTCAGTTTGTAGAAAGTCAAGTTTAGTTTTATCATGATGTTGGGTTTCAAGGCTGACACAGTTTTTGTTGTTGAGTTATTCATTCATAGATTGGTTTGGCTGTTGTAATATGTCTAGATGTGTTACAACTTCATTTACTTTCTCATCAAAGTTTTCTTCGGTATGTAGAATAAAAGAATCAAGACCTGAATGTATGGAATAAAGTGGTGTATTGTCCGGCATTTCTTGACTGCTAACCATATACTTCATGTGTGACTCCTGGTATAATATCCTTGTTTAATTAAAAACAGGGATGGTATCATAAGACATATCTAGTTGAAGGTTCCCTTGAAGCTTAGCTCCCTAATATTTGGATAAAATCATGCCATACTTGGGGGGAATATCTACCACTACTATGTCCATAACTAGGTTTTTAGCCGGTACTTGTGCCAGATTTACACAAAGGTCCTTGACTAGGCCCAAACACTTGACTCTACTTGAATCTAAAGAGTATAAGTATTTATAAGGTTTGGTTATTTCTAGGCCTAATATTTCCATGACCACCTTAGGCATGAGGTTGTGCAAGGCACCAGAATATAACATGGCATTATGCAAGATTTTGTCATGTATGTTTAGGCTGATATAGAATGGGGGAATGGCTCCTTCTTGATATTTTCCTTCTATTTTGGGTCCAAACAACAACTCAGGTGTGTCACAAGCCAAGTGTAAATTATCGGTACCATTCCCCATGTTTACAACTTTCAGAACTTGAGATTTGTATGTGCCTTGGGTAATCAGTTCAGTGAGAGGCATGGTTATCTTAATTTTAGCAATCTCTCCTTCAAAGCTGAAAGGCATTTGTGTTTTAGACATATTTACATCAGTTTTATCAGCCATAAATTTTTCTACATTTTTAATTTGTTGATTTTGATTTTGGGCTTTGGACAAGAGAATTTTTTCATGGCCACTAGTAGAGGTACTCGAGCAACTTGTGTCACCATTTGGTTGGCTATTTTTGTCTTTGTTAGGATCAGTTTTCTTAGCCATGGTGTTGGTATTGTCTGTTGTTCATTTAAGAATGTTTTCGGGGGTTTTTCTAACAGCAATGTCTAAGTTGTTCTTCTTGGAGTTGTCATGGTTTTTCTTACTTCTGAGATCATATTGCCTATGGACTTCCATTATGGCATTTTCCAATCCCAACTTGTAGTCTTCAGAATCCTCATAGCTCGTTTCATTTAGATTCGAGGAGAAGAAACCTTGTTCTTCTTCTATGAGAAAAACATCACCCTTGTTATTAGAGCCTATTAATTTTAGATGATTTTCATCCTGCTATTCAATATCTCTTTCCCCTTCATTTACATAGTTATCTTGAAAGGGTGGCCTGATTTTTTGATCATTTTTTCTTTTCCTGATTTGGGGTGGGTCTCTTCGAAAGTTCTAATTCTAGTTTTTGTTTTGGGGATTTGGATGGTTCTCCCTAGGAGGTGCTCTTTCATTTATGTTTATTCTTTCCATCATTCTCTCCATGGTTCTAAGTATGTTTTCAATCTTGGAATCATATGAGGAGGTTGAGGGCATGGTTTCGTCTTTGTAGGTTACCCTCTTTTCTGAGCTTAGCCTAACTCTCTTTTCAATTAAGTTGGCCTCTACACTTACAGCTCCCTTTTGCATGTCTTATAAAGTTAGGGGCTCTCTTTCTCTTAGCTGATAGACCATGTCTAGGTCATTACCTTCAGGAAATTTAGCTAAGGCTAGGCCTAGTGGGGGTTTCATGTTTGGTGGTAGTGCGTTGTAAACATTATTGAACCTAGTGAAATAGTCTTGCACAATTTCTGCTGTGTTTCTTTTAAGATTGTTGTGTTCCGAGAGGATCTAGAGAGGGTTTTTCTTAATCTCCCATTTGTTTATGAAATTTTGGTAAAGGGAAGGGAGATCATGTATGCTGTTGGGAGTTAGGTTTTTGAACCATTTTTTAGCTTCTCCTCCTAGGCTTTGGGAAAACATCCTCATCTTCATGGTTTCCTCTTCTAATTCCATGTAGTCAAAAGCATCATTTATTCTATCTACATATTGTTGAGCAGTGGTAGATTCAGCCCCTGTGAAGTGAGGGATTCTAGACTGATAGTCATTTGGTAAAGGTACCAAAGGTTGCGGTAAAACTAGGGGGGCATACCAAGCTTCCATGGTAGGAGCTGATGGTGGATTTACAAGAGGATGGTTTGTGAGATGAGATGGAATGGTTTTCACATTGGTGGTGTGAATGGGTGTGGCGGAAGTACTTGGACCAAAAAAATGATTCTGAGTAGACTTGGGGTGAAAAGAGCCAAAGTGGTGGAGAAGTTGGAAATTAGGTGGTGTGGAAGGAGAAGCTTCTCTGCTAGGACTTTGTTGTAAGTCTATGGGCTCAAGGTCGGTATGGTCAATCCTACTTTGTGACTTGGTTCTAAAAAGGTTTCTTGTGCGATGCAAGTTAGACTGGGGGTATTGCAAGGCTGTAAGATGTTCAGATATAGAGCTTGCTTTATGAATGGTCCTATCATTAGTTAAGTTTCCAGTTTTAGAAGTTTTCCACAAAATATTTTCTGGGTCATCAACTATAGCAGGGGGGTTCGGGTCTGGATGAGATCTAGTATTGATTATTTGTGACGCCAGATTTCAAACTCAAAATGTAGAGAGGTTGAAAGTTTTGAACTTGCAAAGTGTGTGACTAGGCTTATAGACTTCTCAGGGCTGATTTGACACAATCCTACAAGAGTATATGGACACTAGTAAAGTTAGAAGGCCTATTGGATGCTAGTGGAGTCACCAGGTGGATATTTTCAGTTTTTTTGAAGATATGTGTCTATGGTCCACCACCAATACTGACAAAAAGCCAATATAGGAGTTTTTTTTGGGTTTTTTAGAATTATTATATGTATCCCTAAGGTTTGTAAGAGTGTCCTACAGCTGAGTCATCATTTTGCTAGGATGGTGAGACAACTGGATTATACTCTTTGGCTATCAACTTGATTTCTCTATGATTTGATAAGGTTTTTTGAAGTCCTGAGGGATGCTTAGATTGTCACTAACATCAGAGGTTGCATCATGATCACCATTGTGTTAGTGATAGTGACGAGGTGGCTATAAATCATAGGATATTGTTTCAATCAAGTGCTTCTGAATGCTTGAGGATGTCTAAACTTGGTACTTACTCAGAAGGTCCCACCGCGATCGCCATTATGTTAGTAATGGGGATAAGGTGGCTGATTCACTATGATTTTCTATTTTTCAATGGTTTTTGAAGTGTTAAGGAGTACTTATGTTTTCAGTAACTCAGAAGGTCCCACCGTGATCACCATTATGTTAGGGTCACGTGATTTAGCAGATTGGTAGACCAAATCCACAGGGTAACATTAGACCAGTCTTTGGAGTCCTAGGACCTAGCCTTCCTGGACTCAGAGAGGGCTCTCTCTATTATGTGCAAAGGATGTGAACTTGTTCGCTTCAGATAGTTTATTTTAGGCTAGTTGTTAAGTGTAGGGTTTTTTGTTTGTTTTAGTTAGGGTAAGATGATCAAGTAGGATAGGTGGAGTGAGAGGTCATCAAATCAATTGGGCTATGGAGTCTATGAAGTCATTTATATCTCAATAATGAATCGGGGTACATCACAGGGAAAATCTAGTGTAGTCAATAGATCTTTAAAGTTTATGTGTGAGGTGAAATGGACATTAATTTTGTGAAATAAGGTAGGGCAAAGGGCAGTGAAATATCCTTTGTCAAATACATATGAACAAGGAGGTCTTAAATAATGATAAGAAAAAGAGACTAGTCATGAGATAGGGCACACCATTTACTCAATGACAATACTTTAAACAAATAAAAATCTAAGATGAACAATCCAGTGGAACGAAGAAAGCAAGAAAACTTATCTAACTTCAATGATTCTACTTTCAAGATTTGAAAACATATAAGAAGACAAATAGCTTTAATAAATGAAGAGGGAAATCTTAAACATCATCTATCAAACTATAAATAACTTTGAGGCAAACTGATAAGCATGTACAAAGGGAAAGATCGAAACAAGACCTCTTTGGCTTAACCTAACAATCAATACATCAAAGAGAGATTTCAAGACAGAGTTTAGATAGCATCAAATAAGCAGGGCTTACCATAAATCATATTTGTAAACTAGCATATAAATCCAATGATGAAATAAACAAGCTTAGGTGGGCCTAAGGAGAAATTAAGAATTCCTTAAACTAACCTTGCAGAGGAAAACATAAAGACAATAACAAACAGGAGGACTGAGTTGCCGCAAAGAACAGTTCTCATCCTATACTCTTCTGAGCTATTTCAATATAGAAATATGGACATATGATAAACAAGAAAACATGAGAAAATAAGAGATACATCACCATTAACTAAACTCAGGGATCTTGCAAGAAAACCTTCATCATCATCAATCAAGGAAAATCATCCACAAGCTCCACAACACCAAATTGCTCTTCAACCTCAAAGAACCATGTATTGCTCTAAAAATCATCAAAATCCCACACATAAAATGAATCCTCATGCTCTATATAACAAGAAAGGAGGGGGAAAGCCTAATAGAGTATCTAGAAGTCTATTGGCTAATCAGAAGTATCTTTATTGTCCTTGAGGCCCTGCAATATCCAAGGCACAAAAATATCTAAAATAAATATATTTTCGGCCAATTTTAGCAACTAAATTGACCTTTAGGCTCTGACAAGCCTTCTAAAACTTTCCAAATGCACATTTTTACTTTTCAACCACAGGAGCATAGCATTGTGTTTTTAAAATGAATTTCATGCCAGGAGCGTAGCACAGGAACAACAAAATTGGGTTTTCTTACAGTAGGGTTGTGAAGGCCTTCCTGATGTCAGAAAGGCTCTGTGATTGCTTGTTGGAAAGCCCTTGAAGTATAATTTCCATATCTACCCTTGGTTTTCTGATATGACCTCTGCAACCTGTTCAAAAAGTGAAAATTCCAATACTAGTAGTGTTGGAACAGGGTCCCCTACAAGCTACAAAACTGGTCCGATTTTGTATATTTTGATTATATTTAGTCTAGCGCAGGGGTTTTGGGGTGGGTCAAAGCCTCGAAAGCATTGTAATGGGTGAAAGGGTAGACCTAGAGTCTGCATACCACGGTTTGTGGACCATAGGAAATATTAGGCTAGATTGTTATAAATAGAGGGACATTTTGAATTGTAAGGTAGAAAGATAAAGAGATATTGATGCGAATTGTGGCTTAGTTGATCTATTTGGGTTTTTGGGGAATGGACTCCTGCTGGCTGTGTGCGCAGGGATCCCAAGTCCAGCTGTGTGCGGACCCTGCTGCTGTGTGTGAAGGTCAGGTTTGGGTATTGTAAGAAGAAATTGAAGGATTAATGAATGAGAATGGTTGTTGCGTAGCTGAATGTATTTGTACTATTGAGGCGAATCTTTGATAGCTATTGTGTTATGCATATTCTCTATTAAGCTGTGAAAGTACTGTGTTAAGTGTTTCTTCTGAATCTGGTTCTGTTCTGTTACGTTTTTAATCGTGATACTGCACTATTGGTTTAGATGTATATGATTTGTTAAGTACAGTAAGTATAGTTGACCTTGCACACATGGATGCGAAGGGGATCCATAGGTCTGGTTCTGAGATAGGAAATCTGGTCATTATCAAGTTGGACGCAGCTCTGCTTGGCTTACCTATCCTCTCTCAGGGTGTGGAAACTTGGTTCCAGCACCCACCCATATTGATTCGGGTGAGAATTTGACCTGCATAAGTAGTTCATTGCCAAAAGGGCCTGTAGTATAGGGGTTTTTTGGAAAACCTTAACTTCAAACCTGGGTTAGGACCCCTCGAGCCAACAAATGGTTCCATTGCCGGGACCAGAGAATTTTAAGAAAAGGGTTGGGTAATACCAAGAAAAGTATTGGAAGGCTGAGAAGAAAAGGAGAGTAGGTATAAAAGAAGGGGATACATATGTATTTATCCCTCTGCAAGAGACAACTGCACAGAGACGTCCACACCGCGCAAGGGTAAGAATTTTCCCATACCACCACCTCCACTGGATAGTGGTATGGCTGCACACTTGAAACTACCTACCTTCAAAGGGGTAGGAGATGAGGATATGGACCGATTTTGGTTCGATGCGGATTCCATATTGATTGCAAAAAATGTGGCAAGCGATACAGTGAAAATGGCACAACTGTCCCTGGCATTCGAAGAAAGAGATTTGGATTGGTATATGCGATACATATATCAAAACAGAAGTGCATCTATTCAAGATGTTAAGGACGCTCTGAAACAACAATTCTAAAAGCCTAAGTCCTATTCGCAGATCGTAGCAAACATAAAAGATTTCAAGTAAGGAACAACTATGTCTGTATGGGAAGCTGATCAGCTCCTAAAGAAAGCTCTCATAGAAGGAGAATTTAAGTATGACGACAGACAACATATAGAGTTGTTCATCGCTATGCTGCTACCTCACTTTCACGTACCTACGGGTCACCATAATTTCGAATCATAGGACAAAGCCTTGGAAGCCGCTATGAAACTAGAAGCTATGCCCAGGGAATATACGTCATTAGGAGTCCAGAAAATTCAGGAGTAGATCGGGGCAATGCACATGGAGATCCAGGACCTATGAAAGGAACGAGGGAGGGAAGCTAGCACAGAGCTATGGTGCATGCGATGTTGATTATCAGGACATACGAAGGATCTGTGCCCGCTACCGACAGATCACCTGAAAACAGGAGGACCTAGTCTGATGCCCCTAGATCAAGCAAAGGACCTAGCCCAGTATGACTAGGTATGAGCGGACCTGTGTTGTGGTGTGAAGATTTCCGCGTAGCAGGGTTGCATGATACAAACCACTACCCTCGTCTGGGCACATACATCCCAGAGTGGAAGCAACAATGGTGTCGGTTCTGTCAGTTAGTAGGGCATGATGAGAAAAAATGTCGAACCTATGAGTTAATGATAGATTGGGGGAACTGGTATAGGGTACAGTCAGACTCGGCGTCACCAAAACCCCCGGCAGGCATGGGCAGCTCCCCCTCCAGAAGCAGGGGAGGAGGCTGAAGTGGAAGTGCAGGTCCGGGCCGGGGGCAATTGATCTCCTATAACTGTGGAGACACAAGGCAATTTGCAAGGGATTTTTTGAACCCTACACAACAGTCCTGTAGGTATTGTAGACAGTTGGACCATATGCTTGAAGACTGTCCAGTAATAATAACAAAAATATGGGAGAAGCAGCTACCACCTACACAGAATGTGCAGAGGGTTAAGACTGAGCTACAGGATAAGGATCCAAGCGTCAATGTTGTTGCGCATAGTGGATTGGCTACTAGAGGGACTGAGGAGAAGGTTGAAATTGAACCTCTGATCCATAAGTCAGTTAGCAAACATGAAGGGATTGACCTAGATAGAGAAAGAGAAACGTTTATATCAGCTCATAGGGACTTTATCGGGATAGAGGCATCTACGTCCCTACCCCCTGCACACCTTAAGGCAGATGAGGAGATCAAACCTTTCTTGCAGGCATGTATGAAGCTGCTGCGCAACCGAAAAGCTATGAAAAATCTTCAAGCATTAATAAATGGCTACGCAACGCACCCTACCACGGCCCCCGATATTAAGGATGTGCACAAACTATATAGATATAAGAAACAAATTGGGAGGGAGATGCAACTAACAGCACAGATCGGAGATTATGAGATGAACTGGGTTATTTTGGACCTCAGATCGGATGCCAATGTATTACCTAAACAAACTTGGCAATGAATGGGCGAACCAAAGTTGGAATGGTCCACTATCCAGCTACACATGGCTAATCAACAAAAAATCATACCTTTAGGGAGGCTATCAGGGATTCTGGTAGATATCGTAGGGGTTAAGGTTTGGGTTGACTTTGAAGTTATTCAGATTGTAGAAGATGCAGACCCCTACCCTGCAGTACTAGGATTGGATTGGGCCATCGACATGGGAAGTATCATTAAATTAAAAAAATGAAGCATGGTGTTCGAAAATAATGGCACAAGGGTGATAGTACCATTAGACCTCGCAGAGGGTAGACACTACACTGAACCAGTACCCACAGAGGAAGATGTGGACTATATCTATAATTTAACTATGCGGGATGCGGTCAACCCAACAAGGAATGAAATAATTGGTTAGAGGGAGGATAGTGAATGCTTATCCGATCCCGATGAGGAGATAGAGAATTGGCAGAACCAGTTACATGATGTCTCTATGCTACGTTGTCTTCGGGTCACAAAATACTTCTGCTGCGTTTCCTCAGAGGTAAGGGACCTACCTTACTTTGATGGCTCGGGTAATGTTAAGGAATTCTTATGAGTATTCGAAGTTGCGGTCCCAAGGGAACAAAGGCTATGGGCCGTTCAACTAGCCCTATGTAAGAAACCTACATGATGGTGGGACACCCAGAAGGAAGCATTCCAGGATTTGGAAGAGTGTCGCGCTATTTTGATCCTACAATTCGAAGGACCAGCAGCTCTGCAGGATACTGACATGATGGCATGGAGTAAATCGCACCTATATACGGCACCTGAAATATCCACGTGGGACCTGAAAGAGCCAGGAATAATCGACTATTGTAGCCTAACCCTAGAAGAAGGTCATGTTGACCCACGAGCTACTTACAACTCAGGGCTGCACATGGGCACCAAACTGATTTGGCCGCAGTCAAGTCACACTAAAATGCACTTTAAATTGAATATAGGTATAGATAACAAAGCTTTCATCTATTCGACAACCCCCACAAAAAAATATTTGCGTTTAATCCTTGGCCATGCAGGTTATTACAGGAGTTTTGTTTGGAAATATGCTCTGACTATAGTCCCTCTTACAACCTCACTTACGCGGATGGTAAGATTCTCTTGGTATAAAGAGTGTCAGGAAACTTTTTCATTGGTCATAAGTTACTTAGGAAGCAAGCCTGTGTTAGGGGAGGACGCGCAGAAGCTGCAGATAATTTACCCTAGCATGGCAGATAGGCCAAGCACACATGGGATGTGAAAACTAGCTGTTGGAACAGTGGTAGTTGGTAAAATGAAAAATTTACCATTTGTTGGCAATATGTTTCTTATATCCTATTATACGATTGTCCTTGATGGCAACTCTCTGACAAAGGATGTAGATAATGTCTTTATGAAGAACTCAGAAAACTATCAGCAGTTCTATACAAGCAGCTTTGGAGAATCGATGTGAATAAGTTCGGTGTATTCATACATCCTGACAAACCTCTAAATTTGGAGGGTTCTGGTCTCTTCGCAATATGTGTTAAGTATGGCTGAGTAAATCTGAGTAAAGGGCTGATGGATTCAATTTTTGTAAAAGCATGAGCTAGCTAATCGGTAAAGGATGTGATTCTGTATGGTGGATTCTATAAGGTTAACCTGCTTGCTGAAGAATGCAATTGAATGGGCACATGATCGCAGAGCATGTTTGCTGGAATACATATGACCTGTGTTAGTAAAGATGCCCTTTAATGTATATTTGCATCCACAAATAGGGAAGAAGCCTATCCATTCCAATCTCCGTTGAAAGTATGGACCAGCTCGAATTATATATAACCTAAGTTACATTAACATAATCGCGTGGAGGAAGAACAATTAAAACTGAGTTATGCCTTCACGGAGAAACGTAGCAATGACAGAATATAGGCGGACGGAACCTTGAGCGAAGGAGAGGAACCATGAGCGGAATGAACAATGAAGGGGGTTTCCGGTTTTCATCGCACCGCTTTCGACGGGAAAGCGGTATTCAAGAGGTTGGGAGCGATTCCATAGAACGAGCGACATGCGTCCCTGAACGAATTTGCAAAACTGCCATCACTGCGCGCCATCGCGCGTTAATGTCCGACCAAGGAAGCCGCGCGATATTGTTGTGTGCCGTCGATCTGGAGGGGAGCCATCGGACGGTGGCCGTATGAGGAAGGTGCATGATGGATAACCACGGTATGGTGCGAGTATGTGATTGGATCATTGATTATATATGTGGGCCCGGTTCTAAATTATATTAATTGGGACCTTTTAAACTAAGGTTTGCGGGGTTAATAAAGGATGTTGAATATGTGAAGTTGGCGAAATATGAAACATGTGATGAAATGAACGTGGGTTAATATATGCGTTGATCTCACGAACACATAAACCAGGGGTCGATATATATATATATATATGCCTTGGGGAGTTCATAACTAAAGGAGGAATTGGATTAATATCTCAATCTCAGATTGAGATATTAAAAAGCCTTAGATTAATTAATTTCCAGACCAAGAAAATAGAACAATGAGAAGTTGTTTGGGGCTTAGGTAGACCCCGCTGGATTATCTATTTGATCTCATCCAGGAATACCATCAGATGTTGAGTGGTTTTGACTCATGGTATTAATAAAGGAAAAAACTATATAAGGAGAAGAGGATCATAGTACAACGTGTGTATGTGGAGCGGTTGTTAATAAATAAATCTCTTTAAGAGATATTTGCATGATTGAACTCTGTCTTTGATAAATCTGAATCTATGATGCACCTATGGAATTGATGGAGGTTCAAGATCTCTAGATCTAGAAATGATGAATCTCTAGGAAGATTTGCAAAGAAATAATGAAGACCTGACACAAGTCTGATGAAGAAATTGAAGAAATTTGGTGGATCTGAGGGTTGAAGTCTTCAGCATGAAAGTGGAAGCTTTCTGTCAGTACAAGCTGGTGTTAAAATCAGGGGGTTGTATTTATAATAATTATTGAAGACAGAGACGACAACAGCGCTGGTTTTCTCCCAAATTGGGTTTCCACCTTAAATATTGGTGTTCATGTGTGTTTCTTATGTGTGATGTACTATTCTGTTATTACTGCTTACTAAACTTCTGATTAATGAATGATGCAATAATCTAAGTAAAGAGTTAAATTCACAATAATATCTCCAAAAAAAAAAACGTTTTCAGTCAGCTCTAAATACTGATTCACCCCCCCACCCTCTCAGTATTTTTCCGAACAATTGGTATCAGAGCAGATCCTTCTGAAAAACTTAGCCGCTAGAAGGAAGATCAATCAAGATGAGCAATCAAGATGGAATAGCATCTATCAGGCCTCCGCTCTTCAATGGAAACAATTTAATCTTCTGGAAAACAAGGATGAGATCCTATCTTCAGTCTCTGGGAGCAGATGTATGGGCTATTGTTGAAGCAGGATATCAATATCCAGCCGCATTACCAACAGATCCAACGAAAATAAATAATTATGAAACAAATGCAAAGGCGGTTAATGCTCTATTGGGAAGTCTAACTGAATTAGAATTTTTCAAATTCATGCAGCTGAATACAGCAAAGGCAATATGGGACAAAATAATTCTAAGTTATGAAGGTGATGCAAAGGTAAAAAGTGCTAAACTCCAAACTCTCGAAATTCAATATGAGAACCTAAAAATTCATAATGAGGAGAGCATTGCTAATTTATTTTTACGTCTTGATGATATTTTAAATCGTATGAGAAATCTGGGAGAAACAATAACCGAATCTACCTTGGTTGAGAAAGTTTTAAGATCACTAACGAAAAAATTTGAGTCAAAAGTTTCTGCTCTTGAAGAAAAGCAGGATCTTCAAAATCTTACTGTGGTGCAACTTCATGGCATACTAACTGCATATGAAATGAGAAGAGGAGGACCATCTGAAGTCAAAGAAGTCGTATTTAGAGCTTCTAAAAAAGGGAAAGAAGTACAAGAGACAGAAGGATCAGGGTATATCTCAGAAGAAGATGAGGTAAATTTTGTAAAGAAACTCCAACTTGGTAGAGGACAGTTCAGAGGTAAGCTTCCTTTTAAATGTTTTTCTTGTGGAAGATTTGGTCATTATGCTGCTAAGTGTCCTCACAATGAAACACATGAAAAATGAAAGGAAGTAGAAAGAAGGAATAAGAATCGATTTAGTACTAGAAAAAGTTACTATAATCATGAAGAAAGTGATGGGTTATCAGACAGTGAGGAAGAATGTGAACAAGATCTTAGACTTCTCATGGCATTTGAAAAGGAGTCTAGAGAAGAAAAGGATACTTTTATGGATGCTTTAGAGGACAATTATTTTATTGATGAAATTAATCAACTCAAAATATGCTTAGAAGAAAGTAAAATATCCATAGAAACTCTGAAATACCAGCTTCAAGAAAAGGAGAAACATAATGAGAAATTAGAATGTGAAATAGTAAGTCTAAGAAAAGAAATTTAGAAAGTAAAGACTTTGAATCTAAGATTTTCTAAAGGTTTCGAAACTTTAGATGAGATTATCAAGGTACAACGCTCTCCTCTTCTAAAGATGGGTCTTGGATATATCGGAGAATCTTCTCAGGCTTCAGCACCAAATTATCTAAAAGCGGCTACAGCCAATACACAACAGTTTTCCACTCAGCAAGGAAATAAACAATCCTTACAGGTAAAGCATGACCATCTCAATTCAAAGAACACTAACAGGAGTATGTTTCAAAGAAACACCAATCAATAGGTAAATTCAAGTAGAAGATTTCATGATCACATAAATTTCTTCTTCAATGGACAATGTTTCTCGTGTCACAATTTTGGTCATAAAGCTATTCAATGTGTTGCATATAAAACCATCATGACAAGAGAAGCAAGAAAGAAAAGGATTGAAATTGGAACAAAGAAGAATACATATAACAAATTTTCTCCTCTTCAAAATGAAGTTGAATGTGCTTATTGCAATAACTTTGGCCATGAAGAATCTAAAAGCAGGAGCAAAGTTCAGCCAAAAGAGCATTTTCCTTCAAGCACCAAAGTGTGGAAAAAGAAGGAATTACAGGTTGAAAATTGTGGCATAGCTTTATTTGTAGAAGGTAAATAAAATCAATGGTACATTGATAGTGGATGCTCAAAACACATGACAGGTGACAAAAACAAACTTCTTGCATATAGTGATCTAGAAAAAGAAAAGAGTGTTACATTTGGAAATGATACTCCTGCTGTCATTAAGGGAAAAGGGTTTGTTTTTCTAAAAGAAAAGGTGAAAGCCAATAATGTCATGTATGTGGATGGATTAAAGCATAACCTGTTAAGTGTAAGTCAAATGTGTGATCAAGGAACTGAAGTTGTCTTTAGTTCAAAAGAATGTGAGAATGTGTGGTACGTGATATTGATACAGGTAAAACAATTATAAAAGGAAACAGAACTCCAAGCAACCTGTATGTATTAAAGAACTGCAAATAACAATGTTACTTTAGTAAATCTTTAGAAAAATTGCTATGGCATAGAAGGTTGGGGCATCTGAGCTTCTCTAAAATCAACAAATCAAGCAGACTTAAAGCTGTTCGTGATCTTCCCAATATTACTCTACCTGAAATTATCATATGCAAATCTTGCCAATTTGGTAAGCAAACCAGAGTGCAATTTAATGCCAAGGAAGGATCATCAAGTAAGCCTCTTGAACTCATTCATATTGACATATGTGGACTTGTGAGAAAAAAGTCACCACGTGGTGAAAAATACTATATCTTATTTATTGATGATTTCTCTGGAATGTGTTGGATTGGGTTGATTAAACACAAAGATGAAGCATTTGAGAAATTTCAGATCTTCAAAGCACTGGTTGAAAATGAATTAGATCTAAAAATCAAGTGTCTTAGATTTGATTGAGGAGGAGAATATACATCAGATGAATTCCTTTAATTTTGTGAACAACATGGCATAAAAAGATAGTTTTCTATAGCTGGCACTCCAAAACAAAATGGCGTAGTAGAAAGAATGAATAGAATAGTTCAAAAAATGGCTAGAGCTATGCTTGATGATTCTGGAACACCTGACACATTTTGGGGAGAAGCAGCACATACAGTGGTAAATGTTCTTAACAAGGCACATGTTCGTGTAAATAGTGATAAAACTCCATATGAACTATGGTATGGTAACCCTCCCACTGTGAAGCACTTTAGAGCTTTTGGGAGAAAATTATTTATCAAAAATAATGATGAAAAACTTGGCAAGTTTGAACCCAAAGCAGATGAAGGAATATTTCTTGGTTACTCCTCTAGGATTAGGGCATATAAATGTTATAATAAAAGACTTCGGAATATTGTTGAATGTATTGATGAGGCTCCTGCAGTTCCAAAAGAAGAAAAACAAACAACAGATGAAGACAATGATGAAATATATCCTTCTACATCAAATATGAATGATATAGACAGTGAACCCAATGAAGAACTCGAAGATGATTTATCTGAAAAGGCTCCATCCAGATATGTTCAAAAGAATCATCCAGAATCCTAAATTTTGGGAGAAAAGGGATCAGGTGTACAAACAAGAAGGAATATTGTGGGATCTTTTAGCTATCTGGCATTTCTATCCACTATTGAACCACAAAATGTCAATCAAGCCAGCAAAGATGAATGTTGGATTCAAGCCATGAATGAAGAGCTTGATCAAATTGAAAAGAATCACACTTGGGAATTAGTACCAAGACCTCATGACAAAAATGTCATTGGAACTAAATGGATATTCAAAAATAAGTCAAATGAGAATGGGGATGTTATAAGAAATAAAGCTAGACTTTCAAGAAAATTTTGCTCCCGTAGCCAGACTTCTTGAAGCCATAAGAATGTTTCTTGCTTTTTCAAGCTTCCAACAAATCAAAGTTTATCAAATGGATGTTAAATATGCTTTTCTCAATGGTGATCCAAGAAGAAGTTTATATAGAACAACTGTAAGATTCATTTTTAAATGATTGAAAACTTGTTTGTATCTAAAAAGGCCTATATGGTCTCAAACAAGCTCCAAGGGCATGGTACTATCGTCTTGACAAATATCTTCATCAACAAGGATTTTTAACAACTATCAACATTTTGGAAGTAATGAAGAGTCTATGAGCTTTAAATTTGCTTCTCATAACATTTGGGGAACTAACATTATTTCTTGGCTTGCAAGTGCAACAAGCAACATATGGCATATTCTTATCACAAGCAAAATATCTTAAGCAAATCCTGAAGAAGTATGGCATGGAAGATTGCAAACTTGTAAGTACATCAATGATAACCAGATGTAATCTTCATTCTAATGATGATTCCCCCAGTGTGAATCAACCAGAATACATATCCATGATAGGAAGTCTACTTTATCTCATTGGGACAAGACCAGACATTATGCATGCAGTTGGGATTGTTGGATGATTCCAAGCTAATCCAAAAGAGTCTCACCTTCAGGCTGTGAAAAGAATATTCAAATATCTACAAGGAACTCAAGACTTTGGACTATGGTATCCAAAGAATGCTGATCTTACTCTTCATGCTTACACTGATGCATATTGGGCTAGAAATGTTGATGATCGGAAAAGCACTAGTGGTGGTGCATTCTATATGGGGCCCCGGTTAGTATCTTGGTTCAGTAAGAAGCAAAGCTCTATTGCCTTATCTACAGCAGAAGCAGAATATGTGGTTGCCACATCATGTTGCACTCAACTTATTTAGATGATGCAAACCTTACAAGACATTCAAATCAAATGTTCACTTCCTATTTCCATTATGTGTCATAATACAAGTGCCATCAGTATCTCAAAGAATCTTGTTATGCATTCCAAGACCAAGCACATTCCCATCAAGTATCACTTCTTACATGAACAAGTGCTTGAACAAAAGGTGAAGTTGGAGTATGTTCCCTCAAAAGAAAAAGTTGCTGATATATTTACCAAACCTTTACCTAGGGAAGCATTCGAATATCTCAGACAGAAGCTGGGAGTAGTCTCTGCCATGTAGAAGATCAGATCTGCTTAAATTCAGAAGATTAAATTGGATACACTCCTGTTGAAAGTGTGCAGGATGCACAGGCTAAGGGGGAGCATTGGTCATGTGTCAAGGATGCATTGTTGGCATTCTAATTATTTGTTGTAATCTGATCTGATGCTTGAGAATCTTTGATCTTGAGTGTATAAGTCATTTCTGTTATTTCATTGAATATTATATTTGAATATTCAGCATAATCTCAGGGGGAGCATGGTATTGTCCGTACAAAGGATCTTAATCTATCCTTTGCCCTTGATGTCAAAGGGGGAGAATATTGTGAGTTGCCATCAAGTCCAAAGGGCGAGATTGTTGGAAATATGTTTCTTATATCCTATTATATGATTTTCCTTGATGGAAACTCTCTGACAAAGGATGCAGATAATGACTGTATGAAGAACTCAGAAAACTATCAGCAGTTCTATACAAGCAGCTTTGGAGAATCGATGTGAATAAGGATGTGTTAAATCATGTGTGAATAAGTTCGGTGTATTCATACATCCTGACAAGCCTCTAAAGTTGGAGGCTTCTGGTCTCTTCGCAATATGTGTTAAGTATGGCTGAGTAAATCTGAGTAAAGGGCTGATGGATTCGATTTCTGTAAAAGCACGAGCTAGCTAATCGGTAAAGGATGTAATTCTGTATGGTGGATTTGATAGGGTTAACCTGCTTGCTGAAGAATGCAATTGAATGGGCACATGATCGCAGAGCATGTTTGCTGGAATACATATGACCTGTGTTAGTAAAGATGCCCTTTAATGTATATTTGCATCCACAAATAGGGAAGAAGCCTATCCATTCCAATCTCAGTTGAAAGTATGGACTAGCTTGAATTATATATAACCTGAGTTACATTAACATAATCGTGCGAAGGAAGAACAATTAAAACAGAGTTATGCCTTCATGGAGAAACGTAGCAATGATGAAATACAGGCGGATGGAACCTTGAGCGAAGGAGAGGAACCACGAGCGGAATGAACAGTGAAGGGGGTTTCTGGTTTTCATCGCACCACTTTCGACAGACAAGAGGTATTCAAAAGGATCGGAGCAATTCCATAGAATGAGCGACATGCATCTCTAAACGAATTTGCAAAATCGCCATCACTGCGTGTCATCGCGCGTTAATATCCGACCAAGGAATCCGCACGATATTGTTGTGCGTCGTCGATCTGGAGGGGAGCCATCGGACGGTGGCCGTAGGAGGAAGGTGCACGATGGATAACCACGGTACGGTGTGAGTATGTGATTGGATCATTGATTATATATGTGGGCCCGGTTCTAAATTATATTAATTGGGACCTTTTAAACTAAGTTTGCGGGTTAATAAAGGATGTTGAATATGTGAAGTTGGAAAAATATGAAACATGTGATGTAATGAACGTGGGTTAATATATGCGTTGATCTCACAAACACATAAACCAGGGATCGATATATATATATATATATATATATATATATATATGTCTTGGGGAGTTCATAACTAAAGGAGGACTTGGATTAATTTCTCAATCTTAGATTGAGATATTAAAAATCCTTAGATTAATTATCTAATTGCCAAACCAAGAAAATAGAACAATGAGAAATTGTTTGGGGCTTGGGTAGACCCCGTTGGATTATCTAATTGATCCCGTCTAGGAATACCATCAGCGGTTGGGTGGTTTTGACTCATGGTATTAATAAAGGCAAAAACTATATAAGGAGAAGAGGATCATAGTACAGGAGGTGTAGGTGTAGGGGTGGTTAATAAATAAATCTCCTTAAGAGATATCTGCATGATTGAACTCTGACAAGATTTGAATCTATGATGCACCTGTGGATGTGATGAAGGTTCAATATCTCTAGATCTAGAGATGATGAATCTCTAGGAAGATCTGCAAAAGAAATGATGAGGACCTGGCGCAAGTCTGATGATGAAATTGAAGAAAGTTGATGGATCTGAGGGTTGAAGCCTTCAGTATGAAAGTGGAAGCTTTATGCCCATAGAAGTTGATGCTAACATCAAGGGGTCATAGCTCCCTTCCAGGTGAGGCTGATAAACGAGATCAGGGGGTTGGAGCATGTTATCACTCGTGTTTTCCTTAAGTTGTGTAAGAGGAAAGTATACCCGAGGTAACCACAAACCAACCTTTTAGATGCAGAATCTAGCCAATCTGCATCCAGAGAGGGCTCTCTCTTTATGATTTATCTTTGTTTTTGGAAGGTTTTATTTACATGTATAATAAATGGGTGAATCCCCATGAGTACATAGGAAAAATGGATATGATTTTATTAATAATAATATGTATATATAATTTTTTTGGTGAATCTCACGATATATTATCTTGTAAAAATCATGGTGAATCACCGGTACAAATGAGATCACTAGTACAAATGGTGAATAGTTGTCTAGTGGAGTTCGAGGAGTTGTGGTTCAATAGAGATATGGTAGTTGAGCAGGAGATGAAGGGAATCAGACCAGACCAAACATGGCACATGGTGACTCGTGAGGGAAGTAATTCTCGTGCAATTTGGAAAACGTGTTCTTCTAGTTCTGCTAAGTGTAGTGTTGTTGCTCATGCTACTACTAGCACTGACATTAAGGTTGGAGAGGCCTTTGAGGAGTCCTCGGACTCTAAGCCAAATGATGTTTATGTAGCTCCTGGTGATGATCCCATGTGTAGTAGTGGTGATGATTTTGATTAGTGATCATGAAGGAAGCAGAATATTCAAATTTAAATAGACCCATAACAAAAAATCCATGAAGAGAAAACTCTAGCAAAAATATTGTCTTGCAAATCTAGATTCTATAGAATTATTATAACTCCCTACTGGTTTGCAAATAGATCCATGAGATGAATAATATGGTAAAAAAATGCGGACCGATATGTTTTATGGGAAGGAAAACTATTCTTGTTCAAATTCTTTCAGATGCATAGACTTGATAGTTTTCAATGAAGGAAATATTTCTGAGCTTAGAGATTTCTCAGAACCTTTTTTAGAGAGAGCACTCCAATGTATGAAGTTATATTATAATTTTATAGGTTATATGCATTGTAGATTTGGATGTTAGAAGTGGAAGAAAACACTTCAAATATTAGCAAAAGATATCACTACAAAGTTTTGCATTGTACAAAGTTTTGAACTGTACAAAGGTTTTATCTAATATGCAGGCAACAGAGGCTTCCTTATATGACTTCAACAATAGTATCACTTGAAACAATAGATTTTCTAGTATGTTGAATAAAGAATCTTTGATGCTGTAAATTCATCCAATAAGGGCATAATTTGACTTGTCGGCTTTTCCACCCACAACAGACTCAAATGGAGGAGCCTTAGAATAACTCCCATCAACCCACACAACAGGATGATCACCTCCCTACTTTTTAGAGCTCACACACAGAAGCAATAAGTTACAGGAAGAGAGCAGTGCCACCTCAATATGCAGATTCATGAGATCTCAAGGAGATCTCTTATGTCCACCGATGAGACCCTTGCAATAGTATCTTCGTCCAGGCCCTTTTTACAATCACATAAGACACCCTCCTTCCCACTGATCCAGGTCTCTGCAAAGAGCATCCTATATGCACAAGATCAGATATTCCAATTTATCCAAATTTCTCCATCAGGGGATTATTCACTTTAGCTTCAGATGGTAGGAGATGAGTGATTTTGAAGCCTGGAAGATGTTTGAAATAGTAGAGTGTGAACTAGTAAAGCTAAAAACCTAGATAGTATGAACTGAAGAAAGCCAAATTGTGTATTATAATAACCTCTCCATCTAAAGGTTTTAATAGGATTATTGTTGGATGCATCAATCCAGACACTGAACAAAAATGTAGTTTGCAAATTGTCCTAACTTCCAACCTTAATCATTGACTTAGTTAGTCTTGTTTATCTTTGTAAATCTCTGAAATGTCTATGCTAACTTTTATTAAAATTCACATCAGTAATAGGCAATGTAAAAAAGGAAATTCCTGTGCTAATCTATAACTCAAGAATAAGAGAGAATCCAATGAAGAGTACATTGAGATCAACTTAAATATGTATCACCAAACACATGTTTCTTTTAGGATACGTATGCATGTTTAGATACTTTTTTCATAAATTAAGGAAAATTCAACCTCATATAAACTATCCTGAGTCTTGAACATTGGTTGGTCTACATTCAACATTAGGCCAATAGGACGAGACCTAAAAAATTCTCCCAGAACAAACTTGTCAGTTTTGCTACTTGCCCCATTTACTAGACAGGACCCTTAAAGAGGCTAGAAATCTTGTTGATTTGTATCAATCTTAAAATTTCCTCACCAAGATATTATTGCCACAAGTTTTAAACTGGTTAAAATTCTCACCAGTCATTACATATTCTAGAGCAACATAACCATATGTTCCCATAACTCGAGTTGAAACATGGGTGGTCTCCCTCAGGTCCATCTTTTGCTAGTCCAAATTCAGACAGCTTGGCATTGTATTCCTGCACCAAGTACATATCTCGCCATAAAGACTTAAGAGAATCCAAAGTGTAACACTCAGTCATCTCATAATTTTGAAGTTGTAGGTATAAACTGAATCCAGCAAAATATTGCATGTTTTAAAATCCCGATAAATCACTGGTCTTTCAGCCCCTCCATGAAGAAATGCCAGACCTTTTGCTGCACCCAATGCAATTTTCATCTTGATAGACCAGGGGAGTGGCAGGGACCCTTCTGCATGCATAAGGGAAGTACCATTGGACATCAAAGATCTAAATATATTTTTCAAAATAAAAATTTACAAATTGGGATTAAGACTCTCTACAAGGACAAAGAATAATTATGTAGCTACTCATTGCCAAAAAATGTGAAAGCCCCACGACACTGATGCTCAAAAATGAGATTTAACCAAGGGAGGCACATATTTCCTTATGTCCAATAGAATTTGACAAATCCAGACTGAGGATCCCAAAAGTTCATGAAAGAAAAACAGATCATAAAGTATTCGATAAAGCAACATAGAGTTTGTTTTGGGTAACATCATCAGCATATAGTATGCTCTTCAACCAAGATGACTTAAAAATTCCATATCAGCCAGTGAATTTTTCTACACATAAATATTCTAAGAAGACATTTCAACAAATCCTCACCAAAAATGGATTTTTGTTCAAAAATATACCCCACCATCTAATCACAGAACATCACAGAGCAAAAACAAACATTAAAATTTAATACCTAACAATATTGAGTGTTCTGTCAAATTTGAAAATCATACATGTTATGCTAAATGAATTTGATGCCTTGGACGCAAAGACCAACTTTTATCATATGCTTGCCATAAAAGTCAGATCCATTCAAATGTGGCAAAATTTCTGAATTCTTCACTGATTTGAAACTTGTAGTTGAGTGTCTTTATCATTTATGTTGAATGGGTAGATCTGGTCGTTGTTTTATCCTTGTGACTTATGTAAATAAAATCCTTACACCAACAAATTGCATTTGATATAATCCAATGGAGCCTTTAAGTATCATTTTAAGCGATACGTTGTAGTATCATGTAAGTGCCTACATACTTGTCTACTTCATTGCTTCTAGATACAGATCCTATGCTAAAAAACAATTAATATCATCCTATATTTTGTAAATATGAGTTCATGCCTCTAACATTCAAATAACAGATTAAATTTGTGGATTTAGATGCCTCAGTTTCCAGCATTCAAGTAAACAAAATTTAGGTTCCTATGGTGATTATCTAAGTGGTTGTTTGGAGACAGATCTGATATATATGGCTGAAAAGTATGAATGGACTTAAACATATATGTCTTGACATATTGACAAACAACCTCAACAATATTATAGAATTTGTATTACATGACATTCTCAACAAACATATGTTGTTTAGGATGAATGTGGAAATATATTAAACATTCATTTGATCTCTTAGCATATAATGACTGTCTAAGCATATATTCTGTCATTTAGAGGTGACAAACCTATTTGGTCTCTCAATAAAAATCTTGGCACACCTATAATATCTTCATGATGTAATGGGTGTGGTGTCTTTGTGACTATAGTCAATGTAACTCTTGGGACAAGATCTTTACCTTCTCTCAAACTGTCTTATAATGGCAGTATTAGAATGTGTATGAAGGACAAAACTCAGATTCATGT